>VYZP01060309.1:47763-66212 GCA_013400635.1 Hypocryptadius cinnamomeus
GCGGAGGGGGGGGGGGGGTCCTTTGCCTTTTTTTACTGGAAAACTCAATAAATGACTGGCAGATCCTGACTTTTTGTTCCGTGTCCTTGGATTGCCATGCAGTTCAGTTGCTACAGTTACATCCAGTCAACATCACAAATACTCTAAGGTGCACCTTTTCCACATATTTTTTGTGTCTTCCAGCAAACTGCCTGGAAGAGGAAAAGAAAGGTTGGCTTTTCAGCATGACAACTGACACAGTGTGATGTTCTTGCTGCACAGGGACTGTCTCCCTTGGGCTGGCAGTTAGTCCTCATCTAAAGGGATTCTCCTGTCTTTAGTCATGTCCATAGAGGCTTCACTGTGGTCTTGGAGGTCTTCAATGTGGTAAGAAATGATTTTTCTGTTTGGCTTGTGGTGGGTTTGGGAAGGTGCCCCTGACTTCTGTAGGCTTTGTTTTGGTGGGCAGTACATCATCGCTGCAATGTCTGCCTGGAGGGGCTGATGACGTTAAAGTGCTCATGATCATTGCAACACTAGATGCAGCCACATGCTGGATCGAGAAAATGAGATGGGAGATGCCAGGAGAGAGCTAAGGAAGGGCTTGAGAGGGACAGCTTACATGGAGCAAATCAATTGCTGCACTGCAGCATGACAGAGGCAGGGTCTCAGGAAAAACTTAAGTACAGAGACTTCGGATTTTAGGAGACCTTGCAGAGCACAGTGCACTGCAATGATTGCCTTTCAAGTAGCTGGTGGAGAAGGGGTGCCAGGAGGTATGACCAAGGAGAATCTGAACCAGAAGGCTTTGGATTTCAAAATTAGATGGTTGTGTTATGCTTGTTATAGGAGTGAGCAGTGAGGTTCTGTGAAGGGAATTTTAACAGGATCAAATGAAACAGTTCTGGCAGCTGTCTCTGGTCAGGATTGAAATATGGTAGTAACAGTGAAAAAGCCAAAATGGTGCCTCAGGAGCAAGTTAGGAAAAAGGAAAGTTCAAATGAGAGACAATTTATGAGTATGAAACCCAAAGGATGGCTTTTAGGCGATGTTGAGACTGAAGAAGCATGAGGCTGTGGGATAGGGACAGACTTTGTGGAGAAAAAGAGTGGAGTGAGTCAAAGATTAATTTGGAGGAAGCTGCAGCAGGAAGAGTTGAATGAAAAAGGCAAGTGAAAACTGATGGGAAGATGTGTGATATAGAGGCAGGGCTGAGGATGGGGAAGTACAAAAGAAGCAAAAGACTATATGTGTGAATCATCAGCCTGGGAAACAGCATGCAAACATCTGAGGGCAGGTGAGATTCACCAAACAGGGAGGATGAAACAAGATGAGCAAAAATCCTGGGAATATAAACATGGTGGAAAGGGCAGCTTCTCAAGAGCCGGCACTGAGGCATTTAGCAGCTAAGAAGAGGAGAACTTGATTGGTATCTCCTGTTCTGAGCATAAGGAGGATTGCTAATGAGTAAAATATTTCGAAATGGAAGAAAATGTTGAAAGCAACAAAGTCAGTCATATTCTGAGCAAAGCCAGGGAGTCCTGCCAGAGAAACGGAGGAGCCAATGCAGCGCGTTGTCTCCTTGGTTATTCTTCTCTCTCCTTGGCATTACACTTGCTGTTTGTGAAAGCTCCTTCCAGACTGCTCTCATGCAAAGAGAGTGGGGGTTGAGAACTTCCTCTTGAATGTAATACCTGGACAAGCTGCAAAACTATGCAAACCCTGCTGTGGAAGCTGGAAGGGGCTGATGGTTGGCTGCAGAACTGTGGAGCTGTTTAAGGCCTCTGGTGGGAATTTTCCCTCTTTCTAGAGTATATTAATAGCACAAACCTCCTTAGCTCTTTAGGGATCTCTGGAAATATCTGGGTAGTCAGTGAGTGTACTGAGAGCATGTATGCTGATTAAGTAGTGGTTTAGTGTGTTATGCATGTTTATTATTCAGCTTCCACCCTGTGATGTTGTGCCAGAAGAACAGAAAAAACTGCTGAAGCTGGAGAGAGGGGGGGAGAGAGAGGGAGACTGAGGTGGACAGGATGAAATGAGAGAGCACAAGATACGGAAGGAACAGGTAGGTTTGGATGGAAAGCAAAAAGAAAGTCCGGAGAACCTTCAGAGTGAGAAATATTAAAAGTCTAGCCAGCAGAAATATAAATGAAAGGTATGAACTACGAGGGGTAAATATGTAATAGCACTGCAAAGAAAGCTGAATTTATTATTCCTTGATGTGGGTGGCTCTATTTACCATCCCCTCGTCTTTGCTTGGATGAAGTTCTTCTGAGTGATGAGGTGACCTCTGCTGATGAAGATAAATTCAAAACCTGTGGTGTTGTTAGAGCCTGTTCTGGAGGTGCATTTATTGTCCTGCCTTTGAGAATTAGGATGGTTGCTTTTAAACAATGGGAGTGGGATTTAACTACAAAATGCTGCTTAAGATAAACTGCAACTTTATGCAGCAGATAGCTGTAAAATAACAGTCCAGGCAAGGAAAATGATGTATGAGAGGAGAGGATAGCAAGGAGAGGGTGAAATTCTGAAAAGAAGCCTTTGTGTTTCTTTCCCTAAGCTAATAAATGTTTTGCTGGTAACCATATTGCTTCTCTGTGTGGTCTGGTATGCCATTTGTTTTCTCTTCACAAGCCATGCTGCAGGGAGTGCAAATTGAGCAGTGAAGTCAGTTCTGAATGGTGTAAGAAATGCATCTTGGCATGCCTCAGATATTTTCCAGTGCGTTCATGTGTACCCTCTCTAGGCTATAAATTCTGCAGGGCATGAATTGGGGCTTTTTCCCTGTTTGGGCTGTTTTGACTGATCTGTTTGTACTGTCCATAAATAAAGATCCAGTGATTCTCGGTTCTGCAGAGGAAAAGCAGGACACCTGGCATTTGGCAGTGAGCACCTTAATGTCTTGCCAGAACGGGCTGCAGAAGTTTTGGCCAGATTAGTGAGCACTTCCTTCCTTGTTCCCTGAAGTAAAACCTAACTCTGCTAATTTTGATCACATCACTGGGGGCAGTGGCAGTCTGAGTCCTGCAATTCTTCATATTGATACCTTCATTCTTCTCTTTGGCCCCCTCAACTTTCACATTCCCTCCAGGTAAAATATCACTGTATCACTGCAAAGATTTACTTTCTGAAATCTGCTCCTGTTCCCATGTCAAGCTCCTTCCATGATTTATGTACTTCACATCAAATTCAAGTGTCCTTGCTAGTTGTTCTTTATTTCACTGCCCTTTCTTAATTCATTTGGCTTATCTGTCTTGATTTCTCAGAAAATAATGCCACTGCTATACATCTGTCTAAATTTTGAAGCCACTTAATGATTTCAGTGAAATTTTACACAACAGTGAGTGTCTCCAAGATCAGATATTTCTATGGGTGTTGTGGAAATAGGTGTCCAACTGAAGGAGAGAGACTGTGTTACTGATGTTATGGAAGGAAAAGAGAATGAGTTGTGCACCAGGGAATCTCTCACGTGACAGCTCTTGCCCCCCAGGCTTCCTTAGTTCTGGTGTTTGGTCATCGCTTTTTCTTTTTTTTTTGAGGTCTGATTCTCCCTGGCCACCTGCATCTTGCCTTCCCAAATTCCCAGGCAAAGAGTCTCAACATGCCATTCTGTCACATTCCTTAGTAGAAGATGGCTTTCCTGGGTTTAGTTGCTCCATGTTGCCCCAAACTGTTCACTGTTATTGGGGTGCTGTACTGCTGGCAGGTGAGGGGAGGACACAGTGTGCATTTTGCTATCCTCTGTCAGCTTCTCCACCTCTTCTTTCAGATTTCTTACTTCCCCAACTTGCTCCTTTGTTTCTGGGCTTTATGTACAGATACATAGCAATTTGAATGCAGTGATGTATATTTTAAACAGATTATGTCCCTTAGTGTGAATCCAGTTACACTGAAACAGGTTCAGCTGTAATAGGTCTCCTAGGCCAGGCTACAACAGGAGGGCTTTGACAGCACAGCTGTACCCATTTGCAGGCTTCACTTATTGTTTGTTCCTGCCCTGAAACTTCCAGCATTATCCAGTTATCTATCTGTTTGCATATTTAGGCTTGCCAAGTTATCTGCATCTGCTTTGCTGTAGGCCCATCTTGGTAAAAAATCATAGCCCAAAAGAAGTAGTTTTACTGCAACAAATGCTGTACTCTTGACCAGGGATGCTGCATCCATTTGGAAAAGCACTCATATATTGTGGGAGGAAGAGTGTTGTCTTGTCTCATATAAACATGACTAATGACCCTGTGCCCCAGACAAGGGGATCAACTTCTGGCCAGCCCTGGAGAGACCCCTCTCTCTCCAGGTCTCCTGGAAAATCACTCCCAAAAGAAAGCACCAGTATATTGACCTGACTCATGTGCCTCATTGCCTTGTGCACATTTATTCATTCCAGTAATAGACACAAAAAAGGAAAAACACTTAGATAGCTACTGTGAAAATGAGCGTATTAAGCCCCTCAATTGAAAGGAACATATGGAGAAGAGAGATGAAACAGATCCCCTTCCAAAAGGCTCTTATTTGGCTACACCTCAGAAGGAAATAGTGTGCCAGCTGCTGCTATAGCCCTGGAGGAAAAAAAACCATTTTGCAGCAAGGTGGAGTCACAGGGGAAGCCTAATGGAGTCCCTTAATAAACATGGACTTGTCCATAGCAAGGAGAGGAGAAATACTGGATTGAAATTAAATCACTGCAGAGTGAGAGGCTTGTGATCCTGCTCCTTGCTTAACTCCTTATTCCCACAGGAGTAGGAGCTCAGGGAGCTGTGTGGTGGGTACTTGTTGTTCAGCACAGGAGCAGTCCTCAGCACTTACCCACACTTGCCGAAAGCTCACAGCACCTCTGGGAGCCCAGGTCCTTACCCCAGCCTGAGGGATGGCTGGAGAGGCTTGCTGCAGGTTACAAAGCACAGCTGAGTTGCAGAACAGCTCTGGCAATACATGGCACACAGCTCAGGGCGGTGCCACGTGAAGGTGGTAGCAGAGGTCCAGAGAGCAGCACAGCCAAGCCCAAGTGCTCAGGTGGGCTACTCACTAATGTGGCTGCACAGCTTCCAGTCCTGGGCTCTTGCTTGGGCTTTTCTCCATCGTTTCACAAGGGGAGATACACCCTGAGACCTGGTAACAACCTGCAAAGCCTCTCCCCAGCTGCTGGGCAGCAGCTGCCTGGCAAGAGGGTCTGTCATTACCTGTTTGTACAGCCCCAGCCCCATGGGCATTGTGTCAATGCCACCAGGTGTGCAAGAAATGGGGACACACAGACATAATTTTCTGCTCTTTTCAAGCAAGGTTGCTATTTCATGGGATCTCTGAGTGAAAGAGATTAGAAGGACTGAAACTCATCAGGGCAAGGCAGGGGAATCCTGGTGATGAGAGAGGTGTCAGCACATTCCCATCCCACTGGGATAAGGTTATGTTATGATGCTCTTGTAATAAGATGTCAGACTGGCTGATAATATCCACTGCCATATGATTTTGCAAAGCTTTGGCTTGGGAAGAAACACTTGTTTTTCTTCAGAAAATCCATAGAGAATAAATTCACAAAGTGCCTTTAAACCATAAACTCTCTAAAGTAAAAGGGAGTTCAGGAGGAGTAAAGAAGAGCCCTGGTATCACAATGAAAAGCAAAATTCAACTTTTAAAGTGGTTGTTTTTTTTTTTTCAAATGTAATTTAACAGAATATATGCTTGTTTCTTCCAAAATGTCAAAGGCTTACATTTAGGAGACAGAGTACAGCAGATAATTCTCTAGAGGATAACTAAAACAAAAGAAAAATAATTTTTAAAAATCACAATATTTTAATGAATACTTCTATTAAAAAGATAGCAAATGCAACACAACCCCTAAAGCAAACAGCCAAGTACTGTAGCATATGTTTGTGTGTCTGTGAAAGCATCAGTATTTTTCAGTTGCTATTAACTATTTCAAATACTAAATGGCAGCATTTCAATTCTCTTATATTCCTTTTCTCCTTTATTCTTCAGTAAGTGCTACTGGGGTCTCTGGCTCTGCCAGGAATAAAAATTCTCTTGGTTAAAAATAAGAAAGAACCAAATACAGCTTGACCAAAACATTTAGTGAATGAGTCCAATAAGACAGAGTATGCTGAGCAGTAGATAAATCAGCCAGAATTTACCTATCAAAGGCAGTTTCAAGTTGACACAAAGCTGTGCTACCTTACAAAAAAACCAGAAAAATAGATAGAAATAGAATGAGGCGGAGCTGAGGGTAAGAGAGGCTGCAGAAATTGTACTTCCACTGCCTACATTAATATGTAGGAAAGTAAAAGGATCTCCTTTTTTTTTTTAATTATTTTTATTTTTTTAACCCAACAATGGAGACTTGCTTTAAGATGATTTGTCAGGTGACAGTCTTGAAGGGAGTGGGATAAGTTTATAAGTTATTCTCCTTGCTTGTAAATTCCATTAATATCTTTCTCACCTGCAGGCAAGTGCAGTGAAATTGTGTAGTTATTTGGTGTCATTCAGCTATGAAGGGTCTGTAAGTATCTTATTAGGCCAACCTACTTTTTTAAAGAGTATCTTTTAATAGAAGAGAATTTTTTCTGCATAAATTGTATATGTCTTTATTGGATGCACTCTGCTATAATGCATAAAGCTAGATAAGTCCCACCCCAACACACACAGAGCAATTATTGCTCTAAATCTGAAACTCTCTGAATTTGCCTGGCGTGAATGTGTCAGCTGAAGCCAGCTCCTCTCTAATCAGTCTGCAGAGTGGATTTGGGTGCATCCAAGACAAACTGTAAGGCTGCAGTGCTCCCAAGATTAAAACTCGGGACATTTCACATTCATGAAGCATTTAATGTGCTTCGATTTTTGTCACTTGGGACATAATGCACAAACTAAAGTCAGGGTGACCCCATGGGCCGGGTTCCTATGGAGCCATTACAATGTATTTATTCTGTAATCCTCAAAACTAGGAGGGATTTATACAATAGACTAATGGCTTCAAAGGAGTCGGTTCAGCCTTCTGGGTGGAAAAGTCCACTTTTTAACCCTTGCAGTGCTGGCTCCTTGCTGGCTGCACCCACCTAAGCAGGGAAAGAAGCCCTCCCTCCAGGCCTTTGTGGGAAACACACACAAGGTTTGGTGTCCAGGGTGGAGATACTGAAGCTGTGATTGGACCAGGGGGTGAGGATGTACCTTCTTTAGACCCATCCACAACTGAGCCTTTCACACTTCTGTTTCTAGAGTTCAGCATAGCTCTGTAGAAACCAGTTGAGAAAAATACCATCATACAGAAGTCTAAATACAGTCTCAAAATCCTGCAAGGCCAGAGGTACCACCTATTTTTCAGTTTGCATGGTGCACAGGCACTCATGTTTATAGCTTTTCATAAAATCTTTATGAAATTTAATTGGGGATTGTTTTCATTTTTGTTTTTTAAACAAAGAGGGCCAGCAAGGTCAAGGTAACACAGAAAATTTCCCTAGCTCCAGTTGATATATGTCTTTTTCTTGAGTAAGATTTTCAACATTTCTTTCACTTGCTTCCTAGGTAGATTTAATAATTACAAGAGGCAGGTTGGTACCTGAGAGGCTGCTCTCCTTTATTAACCTACTTAGCAGCTCCAGCACTGATGTAACTGTGAGAAAACATACAATGCAATTCTAGTAATAAACTTCCATGTCTTCCCGAAAGGTCCTCCTCCTCAGATGGGCTTGCTTCACATCGTCCTTGGTGCTTTAAGGAATACCCTGTGCATGAGGCACACCAGATGCAAGCAGGTGTCTTGGAATGTGATCTTCCTAAGTACTGCTCTGAGACCAGAACCTGCACCATTGCCTCACTCATACTGCTGCAGAATGTGTGCAGTGCTAGCTGTTGCTGAGGTCAAAGAGCTCCTTTTGAAGGGTTAGATTCTTCAAGTTTTGTGGTGGCTGAAATTGATAATGTGTTAACTATTATGTGACCCAAATGAAATGGAAGGGTATAATAGGAGCCGTGTGTGTACTAGGAATGCAAGTTCCAGGATTGTAAATCCACTTATATAGTAAAATCTTGCAAAATATGTTCTTTTGGAAGAAGGTAAAGCAAAGGGAAATTGAAAGTTGAGATGTCTAACTTCTGGGTCATCAGTCTTTCCATTCATAACTGGGGAATCATTTTCTGTGTGGACTCTTCTTTCAGAACAGCAATCTGTCTGCTTTATTCCACAGGTTCTCATAACCAGAAAAAGAATTGAAGGCCTTAAGTGTCAGATGTGGTGTGCAATGGTCTTACATGAAAGGGTTAGCCAAGATAGCCAGGAGAAGGTTATTGGTGTTACTACTGACACTGTGTTACTGCAGATCCCACACTCTGGATCAGTCCTAGGGCCTTCATGCTAGTGACACCCAAGCAGCTGGAATAATTGTTGCTCAAGTTTTAATGTGCTTTGAAGCCATGTTACATTCAAGACTTCTGGTACGAAATGACCCATTTGGTTTTTAAGTTAAAGTCTGAGATTCAAGTGCTCCCTCACAGAAACCATGCAGCTGCATCTTGCCGTTTGGCTGCAGTGATCTGGTAGGTAGATCCTCGGTGCTTCTGCCCTGGCACTGGGGGTTTGCAGAAATAATGCTGCCTGTGACAGGAGCATTGCTGTACATCTGTCTCTGGGGGTGAGGTTTTGGTGTGAAGATACTCTTTGGGCATAAACCCTCCAGAAAGATACAGCACTGGGGTGCTGTTTTCCATTTGATTCTGTTTAGTTGCAGCATAATAGTTATGGCTTGATTATATATTATAGTTCTAGGCTACTCTCATTCAGCTGTAATTTCAGCATAGGACTGTGTTTATATTGACGATCAAGCCAGCACACTGAATGAACAATTTTATTACTTTACTGTAACTTTTAATAATGGACCAACACCCAATATCATTGTCTGAGATGCACGTCTAAAGAAATGTGACAACTTCTTTAACTGCTCCTTCCCTCTTCATTAAAGACTGAGAAGCTTCAAGAGTTTGGCAGCTGAGATATTTGTAAATACATAATTAACGAATTATGAGGAAAGCTTTTTACCAAAGTGCACCTCCCTCTACCAGCAGACACATGTAATCTACAGAAACAGTGGCTATGAAGTCTTGTCAAGTACTTTTTTAATTGCTGTTACAATATTGCCTCAAAGCTTCATCTGAGACTGGAGCCTGACTGAGTCTGGTGCAGGCATGAAATTAAAAAATGCTATCTGTCTCAGGAAATGGACAACCCAAAAGACTTACTAAGGAAAGCACTGACAGGAAAAAGAAAACCCTTAAATTTCCAGGGGGAAGCTGGAGTATAGATCTGGTACAAAGCCACACAGGAAATCTAGTATGGGGAGGTTTATCACATATTACCGTGCTACTTCAGGATTGCTCCTAATGTAAGAAGAAAGAAATAATGATGGGTCCCACATTTACAAAATTTGACTGTAGAGATATCTCTAGGTAGTCCAAGAGATATAATTAGGGTCGGGCTTCTGCCATCTTTTGGCAAGAGAAGAAATGGCTCCATGTGACATAGGAGATATATCATAGTCACTTTTGACACTTGTAAGCGGTAGATGTGTAAAATCTCTGATGACTGGGGAGAAAATGGTCTGTATGTTAGAGCACCCCTCTGAAGCTGGCAGGCTGGGGAGCCAAAGGTTGTGTTTCCCACCTGAGCTGGGGAGCGACCGTCACGTTTGGCATTCCCGTCTGTGCGCTCTCCTGGGAGCTGTCTGGCTACATGTCATTTGCTGTGTCCGCCAGCTACATCTCAGATCCAAATGCAAAATCCACTACTCAGGGACATTATGTGGATTTGTGACACTACCCATGGGACTTTGGATCCATAAACCAATGAATGGATTACAATGAGGCATAAATATAGTATTTTCATGGATGACATATAATCCTACTCAATTATTGTTCCTGTCATGTAAAGGGAAACTGTACCCATTTTTCTCATCCCTGCACAGTGAAATTTCAAAAGAAAGAAATGCCCAATGCAAAAGATTTTATCTCATAGCTCCCTGCCTTTTATCTACTAACAATTTTAAATCTTATGTTTCCCATTATTAGGTGTTTCCTCTAATTAGTTCTTTGCATCTCTACAAGATTATTATATGGGAAATTCACTTGACAGAAGAATTTAGAGTTTGTGGACTGAGCAGACTGCTATGTTAGTCTCTGAACGGTGAAGTGCATGTCACATCGTGTACTCTCATTTATGTCTGGATTGCCGTGCCCGGAAACAGCTTTGCCTTCTGTTTTGCTTCTGCAAACTCTTTCTGTTTTTGAGAAACTGCTGCTACTGTCCTTTGCTTGAAATGATTTGGATATCATAGTTGTTTCAGGATCCAGCAAGATGTGAAATATCTCGTGCATAAAGACTTAATCCTTTCTATCAGTACCAGGCAGTTTTATGGGCGTGGATGCTTCACAATAGGGAGAACAATAAGGAAAACCGAGCTTGTGTTTTGTTTCCTTTTAAGACTGAAATGCCATCTTTTATTGTCAATCTGGTTTTTTTCTCCCCCCCAAAGCTGCCCGGGCAGTAAAAAACCTTTTGATATATAAAGTTAACATTATAATGCCTCAAAATAATGTTTGATTAGAGAATGGATGTGTGCAATGTTTGTCCAGCAGGCATTTCTAATGCAGCATGTTAAAGCTTTCCTCACACTGCTAGAGGTGCTGAAGGGGTGCTGTAGACAAAATCCCTCTCTTGTGGCAAGAACTGTGCTAGCTCCCCAGCATCATGTCCTGCATGTGTTTTACAATGCACAAGCAGCTGTCCTGTAACATTCAGCTGATTGTTTGTAATAAGCAGTGGCTTTTTCAGAACTCTTCCTCGCATTTGAAAGAAATCTTTCTGGTTATGCATGGAACTGTGGGCATCTCAAGACAAATACAAATACATTGCCCATAGTCAATCCCCCACAGGGATTTAATCAGCGCCCTTTCTTTCTGGTTAGAAAAGTTTTAAGGCATCTATGGTATGCTCTGAAACTATAGCCACTTTCCTTAGAGAAGCAAATGAAGTACTTGTATTTTCCTGTGCAGGCTGAACTTTTTAGTTGAATGCTACCCGCTGCTGGTTTTTCCCCTCTCACCTCTGTATACCCTTACCACAGCCTCAAAATCTGCCTTTGAAAGGGCAGGGTCAGCCATGCACTGCTGTATTTATAAGGCAGGGATTGCTGCAGTTCTCAGCACAAGTGCTTTAATCATCCTTTCATCTAAAGGAGAAGCATCTGGTCCTAAATGTGCGCTTTTTTACCCCTTCTGCTACAGCGCTACACGGATGGTTGATTAAACCACCCCTCCTTTTTCCTGGCAGCAGGATTGGGATGGCTTGCTACCTTTGTTTCCACTTGGGGCCTCTAAATGGGGCTCTATAAAGGGAATAATAATAAGAAAGAACCAAGGCTTCTGTTGGACCCTCTCCCCAAATTTAATCTGTGTCCAGGCTCCACTGGCCAAGCTGCTTTTATGTACATTGCTAGGTCTTAAATTAAAATACAGAAGCATGTGAATGAGATGATGCTGGAAAAGCCAGCAGGGAAGCCAAATGCTAGGTGCACTTGTCTTACAACACCCAGAATGGTTTAAGATGAAAGATTCAACTGCAAAAGGAACTTCTTTAAACTGTGGTTTAGCTTAAATTTACATAGATACAGACATTTGCTATTTCCTTTACACAGATACACACATTTGCTATTTGCATTACACAGATACAGACATTTGCTATTTGATATTGCAAGTAGATCTATGCCAAGTAAGATCTTCCCTTTCCTCTTCCTCCTCAAAAAAGTTTCAAAATAATTTCATTGCAGCTTTAGCATTTGGAAATTTAAAATTAAATCAAGTTGCATTTAGAAATGAAGTATCATTGCACTTTTTGAAATACGGAAACGAATGTTGACTGTTGACACAGGATCTTATTTATTTTTAGTTATAAATTGTGGTCAAAGCAATTCAGGAGAAGTGAGATTAAGCCATGAAGTAACCCAGACACTCTTTCTGTTAGCGTGGCTGTGGCCTTAGTGCTCTGCATTTCATAGAGTCATAGAACGTCAAGGGTTTAGAATGGACCTTAAAGATCATCTAGTCCCAAATCCCACTGCCATGGGCAGGGACGCCTCTCACTAAATCAGGATGCTCAAAGCTTTATCCAATCTGTTGTTGAACACTGCCTGTTTTGGGGCATCCACAACCTCCTTGGGCAACCTGTTCTGGGGTGTCACCAGCTTCACAGTAAAATATTCTTCCTAATCTCTAACCTAAATTTCCCCTCTCTCAATTTTTACCCTTGCCCTATCACTATGCTATTCACCTCCAATATGTAAGGTAATGGGTCACTTCCTCTATGGGTTGATACTTGCCTAAGTTCACTCTCTTATACATAAAACCCACTAGCACTTCTGGATTTCCTCGTTTATATTATGTTCAAAGCAACAGAACAACACATGGATGCCATCTTTTCATCAAACGATCCCTAAAGAGGTATTTTTCAAACATTCTGAGTGTGCTGAATCCCTCAGTTTTCCAGTGAAGGTGCAAAGTGTTGTGCAGAGAATTTTGGGCTGGTGGGAGTGAGTTTGCTCAGAGGCTCCATGTGAAGCCCCAAAGTTTTGCAGGTGGTTTATCACTCCCAAGAGGTCTGAAGTTGAAGTGAAGGAGGGACAATTGGTCCCAGCAGCAATACAGCTGCAGGTAACGCAGTCCCCTTTTAGGAACAGCTGTGCTTGCTCTTTGGGCTGGTGCCCAGTCCAGGAGATCTATTCACTTCCACGCTTTGCACTTGGCTCAAGTTGCATTTGTCTGAGCAGCAATGGGAAGCTTCTTTTCACCTTGAAAGGCCAGCAGCCCTCCCAGCTGCCATCTGATGCCACAGAGACTAAGGAGGAAGGGAGATCTGAAAGTCTTGTACATTGGCTAATGAAACATGTATGAGGTTGGGGCTGGTGGTGTGCCAAAAGAGGCTTTCAGCCAAGGGAATGCACTGCTCCTTGACCAGACCTCTCTGACCACAATACAAACATCTTCCCTTCCCTGAAAGCCACAGAGACCTCCTAGGCTCTGTCCTGGCAGCTGCAGGGAATCTCAGTACCCTTTCCACTGCAGATCCCCCGTCATTCCCTGCAAATGACCTGGAGTGGCATCCTGCTCTCTGTCTGCCCCAGCCATAGGTGACCAGATGGCCTTTCAAGAAAATTCTGCCTCCTTTGCTGGCAAGGTTGCTGGAAGCCATCCTGGCTCTTCTGCTTCTGGCAGCAATTTTCCCACTGGACAAGGTCAACTTGTAGGGTGTACCTGCTGGTCTTCCTCTGTCTGTAGCTCTACACGGAGCCAGGCTACCTGCCCTGGGCTAGAAGATACTATACCCTTGATGGTCTGATGTGCTAAAGGCATGACACACCAGAAAATTCTGCAGCTTTTCTCTGTAAAAAAAAAACAAAACCCAAATATAGAATAAATGTTCTTCTGCTAGCATGGCTAATTTGGCTCTGGAAAGCTCTGGAAGATGGAAAATCAACATGGGAAGGACTTTTTGACGCTATAAACTGCATTCAAAAAACTTTAATTTTAAGCCCAGCCTTTCTTATCCAATACAGACATAGCAAGTTCTGCTCAAGAGAGCTTCCTTTATGATGGCTCCCTCTTAATTTTCTCTAGTTTAAAACCAAACCCACTGAGGCCTGAAAAAGTGTCACAATATTAAAAAAAATCAAAGGGATGTTAATTTGCTAACTCATCCACAACCTGTTTCTAGATCTGGAAGATGATTCTTACGTTTGCCAGCACAAGTTGAGAGGATGCTTTCGTGCCATCTTTGTGGATATTGTACATGCTGCATTCCTCCTCATGTGGGGAACAAAACCAGAACAGGATGCAAACTGCTTCAGATTTCTCCCACTGCTGACCTTGCTGCCACTTGTGCCAAAATGAAGACAACAAATCCTTGGAAATCACCATGTGTGTGTTTCAATTTTTAATTGAAACTTTTTAGCTGAGCTGAAAGGTGGGGGTGGTGGGAGGGAAAGGGGAAAAAACAAAGCAACACACTTCCCTCTGCTCCCAATGAAAAGAAACTAGAGCTATTAGATTCACTTCAATTGCCTCACCTGACCTGAAATGAACTCCCTCCCTCAGGCCTGTAAGAAAATTCAATTAAAAGGTCCATCTGTGAGGCAGCAGCTGAAGGGGAATTACTGTAGGGAGGTCCACATTTTCATAAAAAAAGAAGCCCCCCTCTCTCCCTCCCCTCCTTCCTCCTCTCCTTCCTCCTCTATCCCTGATTAGGCCCATTCCTAACCACTAAACCACAAGTCCCCCCAATTAACCAGATCTGACCAAATACTCTTTATATGCTCCTTTCAGATGTAGAAACACTATAGATTTTGTACATCCCTTAAATATTGTGGGGTGGGAGAGGGGGGAAGGAGCAGAGGACAGAGGTTGGAAATCAGAATGTCCTACCCCAATTAAGTTGGCTGATGCAATGGATTAAAGGCCACTAATATGCAAAAGACTGTGCTGGCAGTGAAAATAATCACCATAAGGCAACAACAGTGTGCAGCAGCTTAAAACCACAGAGGTGACAGGGAGAAAACGCTGGCTCCAAGGACCTGTCTGAAAAGTCTTACCAGCTTGCTAGTAGCACCCTGCCCCAGCTGTGCTCTTAAGATCAGAAACTTGTCCTAGATGCTTGGCAAGGATCCGATATGTTTGGGGTGTGGTGTCTTGTGTGTTACTCCTATGGTGTATGACAGAGAGCCTGGGAGGGATTGGGACAGCGTGCATGGGTGAGCCATATGTGGCTGGCATGGAGGGTGAGCCCCACCTCTGGTCCTGCAGGCTGGTGGGGACCTTGTGTTGCCTCCCACCTCTGGGGCCACTTCTGTCCAAGGGGAGGCTGATGAAGAATCAGGAACCAACATGCCTTTGTATTCTCTTAATAACACCTTCTCAGGCCCATGATGCTGGGGTTTGTAACAAATAACCAAGTGGTTCCTTGAGCTCCTGTGCGTTTTACTTTGTGCTAGCAGAAAACCTGACTTAACTGTGCCTGAGAATACATGCACTCCCTATGCACTGACTTCATTTGTGCTTGCACAGTGTGTAATCAATCACTTTAAAATACCTAGCTCCCAGTGCTTGCCTCCCTGGCGTGGTGTATTTTGTGCTGAGTTACATCAGTTCAGGAGGATTCGTTTGAATATCGACACTTTGTGCTCCCATCAGGTAGGGCTCTTGGAGCAGAGCATAATTAAAATTTTCACGCTACCCTGCTAATATATACATATATATATTGCCATTTGCTGAGAAACAGAAATTAAACAAATCCTTCTAATGTAGTTAGGGATAATGAGTGGGAAAACATATCAACAATTCATGACATGAAATAGGTGTTAAGTATGCTATTAGGTTTTCTCTTTTTTTAAGCTTTAGTAATGAGAGCCTGTGCATTTTCTTTACAGATACTTGGCATGCAAGATATTTCAGACTGTGTACAACAGTTTGGCAAATTGGTCCTTTGGTGTCTTTATTGGCTTGTTTTCATTTTTTCATTAAATATGTAAAACGAACCTTGTTTTACTGCAATATCAACTGAAGCTCTATTAAAAAAAAATTACAGACAGTTCAGACAATAAAAGACCTTGTAAATCAACCAGAGATTGGTTATCTGCTCAACAAGATCATTAACTGTGCACAGGGGGAGACAGCTGAGGCAGGGCCGCTGGAGAGAAGATGCTAAAAATTAATTTTACAAGGAAAGTTAGCTCTGCCAAGTTTGATTTGTTTTAGGGACACTCCCTTACTCTTTATTATTCATCTTTCAAGGCAGCCTTTGGAATCAGGCAGGCTTCTGATAAAGGGGTTGGGGTTTTTTTTTTGCAATGCGTATTTCAGTGAGATACCCAAAACCTCACTCATACAAATTGTCACAGCTTGGCAGACTTGGAACCTTATAATGTTAAATCAAGTCCTAGTGGAGGTGCACTAGGGAGTGTGAAATAGTGTCACTGGCTGCTCCTATGCTGGATGCTTTGCACTGGAAATGTTGAATGTTGTCTTCCATAACATGCTTATAATTAATATTGTGCATGGCACCCTCTATGCAGCTGCTCTGTATGTGTGCTGTGTATAGGATTTTTTTTGCACAGCTTTCCAGCTGCTTTCAAGCTGCTCCTTTGATTCTGCCACAATATTTACACCCTCCTCCCACACCAAGCTGATATGTTTCCCACTCAGAGATATGTTTCTTGTTGACTCTTTAAAGCCCAGGTATCTCTCATGATTAATTGAGAGCCAAAACTGAATAGAGGTTGGGTGAAGAGAGAGGGGGAAGCAGTCAGTTTTCAGTGGAGCAGGTCTGGGATAAGGGTCTCTCCAGAGGAAGGAGGGTCTTCATATATTAGCACCATTTGCCTGGAGGAAACCCTTGCCTGTTCAGGAAGCCTTGGCCAAAACATTTAGTAACTCTCTTCTCTCTTTTCTCCACAGATAAAGGAGATGGAAGGCATGACCAGAAAGAATGACAGAAAGATCTCTCAGAACTGACACAAGAATCATTTGCTGAGCATAGTAAAGGGATTTAGGCACTTGGGAGGGAAACAAAGTCACCAAACACTCTAAAAAATAAGAGCAGATACAGGCAGCCCACAAGGTTTAAAATGGGTAGTTGAATGACCTGTGTCACCTTTCTTGTGACCTCCTCTTTGCTTTTTTTTTATTTTTAAAGCCATGCACCTGTGTTTATAATTATCTCATAACTTAAAGAAGTATTCTTCCTTTACCAATGATGAATTTGGGATGCATTCTTAATGCAAAGAATTAATGGAATATCCTTCAGCTATGTGAGATGAGATCTTGAGAAACTGAGTGATAGAATGTAGTGGCATGAGCAATCACTTAGGGGCTAATAAGAATTTATGGTTAAATGGGAATCCATCAATTGTAAATGACAGAGAAGGAGAAGGACAAGACTGGGCTATTAGTCAATCACAGAATGTCTGTGAACCTCTGAAGTGATGTGGCCGGGAAAAAAAAGAACAGGCAAAAAGTGCAAGAGGTGCATCTGACAGATGATGTTCAGCAAAGAGGAGGAATAGGGGAATATTATTCCACTGGGCTCCCATTTAAGAAGGCTTTGACTAGTTCTGACCATCTGCACTGGTAAAAGCTGAACTCAGACTATAGCAGAGACAGGGCAATTGGGAAAACAGGAGGTTTATGTCCCAGGAGGAGGGTAGAAGAGTTGCATTTATTCAATCTAGGAAAAGATAATTTAATGCTACTTTTTGTCTCTAAAGATACAAGGTGCAGCAGCAGGACTAAGAGTTAAAGGGCAGTGCTGCTATGAAGATAAATGGATATTAACTAGACAGACGGAATTTCACAAAGGCTTCCCAACCATTCTGGAGAGGCTCCAGAGCAGTTGTCCTGTAGGAGTCAGATGGGGCAAATGGTCTCTTTGGCTTTCTCATGGCACCGAATTTCTTAACCAAAGGTGGTTAATTATGTGAGGTGGTTGCTTTGAGATATCAGTGAACTGAAACACGTAGTGTTGAACATTGCTTTTGGGATCAGTTTTTCTGTGTAGGGTGCCAATAATTCATGTTAAGTACTCTCAGGTGTGCATGTGCACACATAGAGCAGCCTCTATTTTCTCATCATTGCCCCTTCTGTTCTGCTGTGCTCATAGAGCTGCTCCTTCTCTGCTCTTGACATCCTCCATCTTTAAGCAGAGACCCACCCTCCCTGCATGCCTTTAGGGTGTTTTTCCTGCTCCCATTGCAGCCCAAGAGCAAGCTGCTCGGTCAGCAGGCTGGATTATATCACATTTTCATTAACTTTCCTCCTCAACAAAGGCATTTGTTGAAGCCCCCATCTTGGGTTTTGGGCCAGAAGGAATCCCAAATAATAACCTGCAGAGTCTCCTGGTCTTTCTTTATGTCAGTCTTTCACACTGAAGCTCTCTTGCCTCTTCTCAGAACACCATAAGCCCTGCAAAGTAATCGGGTTTTAGGTGGTTGATGTGAGGGAGCACCCTGAGGAGCCAAAAGCTTGTGTCATTACCACCTATTTTGTTCCTCTGTTGTATTTAACCATATGCTTACTTGCTAAGCAGAGATCTATGTCTTGATTACATGGATGTGGAGAGCCAGCTATAACCTGAGCCCTATTCTGCTAAGGGCCCCTCCAGGCACTACTGCAGCATGAATTATAAATGCTCTTTCCAAAGGACAGTCGCTTCCCTTTACAACAGTTGAGAGGGCAAAGTAGTTTCAGCAGTGAGGCCAGCTCATGTTTTCTGCCCATTGGCCCTTTCAGGAGGTGGCAACTGAAATAAATAGGGCAGGAGATCTTTCTCCTTTTTAATGCCTTTATTTAAAAAATCAGCTCAGGCGGGGAAGAACCAACGGGTCTTGCTTCTCCCCATAAGGTGGCACGGAGGAGGAGGAATGCTGCAGCTGTGTCCACTGGTATGCAGG
>VYZP01060311.1:0-54987 GCA_013400635.1 Hypocryptadius cinnamomeus
TCACTGCCCTGGTCCTGCTGGCCACACTATCCTTGATTCAAGCCAGGCTGCCATTGGCCTTCTTGACCACCTGGGCACACACTGGGCCCACATTCAGCTGCTGTCCCCAGGTCCTTTTCTGCTGGGCCACTTTCCAGCCACTCTGCCCCAGCCTGTAGCGCTGCATGGGATTGTTGTGGCCCAAATGCAGGACCCAACATTTTGCCTTGTTGAACCTCAGACCATGGGCCTTGGCCCATCAATCCAGCCTGTCCAAATCCCCCTGCAGAGCCTTCCTACCCTCCTGCAAATAAACACTCCTGCTCACCTTAGTGTTGTCCGTGAACTGACTGAGGATGCACTCAATCCCCTCATCTGCATCATCAATAAAGATACAGAACAGGACTGGTCCCAGTGCTGAGCTCTCTGGAACCTCTTGTGACTTACCAACAGCTGGAGGTAGCACCATTCATCACCACTCTCTGGGATTAGCCATCCAACCAGTTTTTTACCCAGTGAACAGTGCACTTGTCCAAGTCAAGAGCAGCTGGTTTCTCTAGCTCTGGGAAATCATAATGAAAAGAAGATGGTGGCAATTTTTTTTCTTCTCAATAATTTCTAGATTAAATTATTTCAATCAGGAATACTCTCTTTTTTTTTAAGAAAGTCACTATTTATTATAATATTCTTCTAGAGCCCACCTTTCCCCTTCTGTGTCCATCTCTGCCCCTGTGTGCTGGATAGGCCTGGGATGTGCAAAGCAGAGAGATGCTGTCCTGGACGGACCCCTCACTTCTACATCAGAGTTTGTCATGCATAATGCTGGTCTTAACATGCATAACTATTCTATTTTATTAATAGAATCATAGAATGGCCTGGGTTGGAAACTTTAAACATCACCTAGTTTCAATTCCCCCACTGTAGACAGGGGAATTTGTCTTCCTTTCACTAGGCCAAGTTGCTCAGAGCTCCATCCTACGTGGCCTTAAATGCTTCCGGGCATGGAGCATCCACAACTTTTTGGAGCATTCTATTCCAGTGCCTCACCACCCTCACAGTAAAGATTTTCTTCTGTTCTATTCTCTTCCCTGATCTCACAATTAGTTGAATAAAAATGACATCTTTATTTGCATGGAATGCCAGGGGTTTGTCAGCTACAAAAACCACTTTTAAAAGGTTACAAGTGGAAACAGGGTTTTATTTTCCTGAATCTGTTTCAGAGTTGATGCTCACAAGAATTAAAACAATGTGCATGTGTGGTCAGGCAGGCTTGTAGCATTTCAGAAATCTCTTGCATTTGTTGCAGGGAGTGTATATATTGCTGGTGTTAATTAACATTAATGTGTCTAGTCTGAGGGTTTACTTGTTGCATTACTACTTGAATGCAACACTTCACTGATTGCTGCTTAATTCCATATTGTTGACAGATGAATAAAGCATTTTGATCCCAATTTGCTTTACAGCTCTGTGGACTGACCAGGTTTTCCCAGCAAAACTCAGGAAAAACAAGATTTTAAAAAAGCTCATCTACGGATCACTTAAGGGTACTGTATAGAAGGCAGATATTTAGAGACTGATAACAAATCACTCTGGCAATGTTCACATCCTTGAAATGCAGAATAACTGTTGATCTCTCCCCCAATAAGGCTTATTTCTTGAGTGGTCTTCAGAGGAAAAGGGAGAGTCACTGTGTTTGTTGTTGGAGATGTTGCTGTAGGCTGCAGAAGACTGCCTCAGCTGGACTCCAATAAAAAATTAGAAAATTTTTGTGCTTGTTTGAACAAACTGTTCTTTTAGGCACAACACCATTATTCACATTCAAAACAACAGCAGAAAATGCTACTGTCTCTGCCCACTCCTGGAACAAAATGAGCAAAATCACCTCTCAGAAATCACTGGGGAAAAAGTATCTACACACAACTACACACATCTATAACTATCTGTAGATCTCTATTTACCTACGTATCTATATCTCTGTGTGTACATATCTATATCTATATGTATCTATACCCATCTGCTGGGTTAGTGCAAATAAACCCTGACATTACAGCAGTATTGGTAAGTCCAGTTGAAGGTGTGTGCTGAGGACAACATCCAACACACCAGCACTGCAGCCAAGGCAGAGGGACACAAGCTGGATGGAACTGCAGCAGCAATGCTATTGCAAGAGAGGAACATAATTAAAAGCAGGAAACAGGAGAAGCCAGGAAAGAACACTTTCATGGCTGGTTCATACTATATCCTGAATTGGTTCTCAGGGAAAAAGCATGACCTTCTCCATAATTTTTGTAGGTACTGAATCAGTTTTGCACATAGAGTTGCACACCAGTTCTACATCACCACAGGAAAGGAGCTATTACAGAAAATTGGGTGAGGTCTAATGATTCTACCAGACCCTATGGTAATTCAAGACTTTGTGTTCAGTGGATTGTTTACCATCATTTGAAATTATTGACCTGAAACTAAAAAACCCTGCAAAAAAGCATGTCTTAATGTTTCAGAAAAGCTGAAATCATAGATACGTAAAGGAATCTTCTTTGTGTAACAAAGAAATGATAGTTTTATTAATTAATTTTTAATCATATGAACAAAGTTGCAGTTTGGGTTTTCATTTATTTGATTAATTGAAAAAAAACCCCAACAAACACAGACATATACTTGTAAAACTAGAAAGGAGAAATTTTTCACCAGGGCAAGGAAGGCAATTACCTTATATCCCGAATCTTTAAACTTGATCCTCCAGCAGTTGTAATAAACCATATATCCTGTGAAAGCAGTAAAATCAGAGATTCAAGGGAGAAACAGCATCTTACATTGTTGTCACAGACATTCTGCAGCTGTAGCAGGAACATCACTCTCTGTTACTGAGCAGCATTTCTGATTATTCTCTATGATTCCATCTACTGCAGCTGATTAATCTGCAGTTTTGGATGTTGTTGCTAAATATTTCTTGATTTTGACAGCACGGTCGATTTTCTAATAAACGCATTTCTCTGAATTCAGGATTTTATATTTGGCAACTCCTCCATTTCTCTCACTGCAGTATAAAATCCGGCAAAGAAATGGGTCACTGCAACTCTCTGGATGAGGAAATTTAAGGCAAGAGATACTACAAAGATACATCTGAGATGTATGTAAAGGTGAATAAACAGTACTTGCTTCCTTAAGAAATTAGGAATTACAAATTTTGATTTTCAATATAATTCTCAGTGATGTTGCCCTAATAGATAAAGTTGCAAATTTTCAACTATTCCATAAATGATGTTAGAAAGTCAGATCTTCTTTTCCTTTAATGACAACAAAAAGCTAGTTTACTAGCTTTTTACCTAGTACTAGATAACTACAGTTTAACACAAATAAAACAGGAAAATACTGAGAAATACCTAAAAGCAATTCTCAGCTACAGAGAACAATAACACTTACTGCTACAATACTGATTTGTATTGTCTTTTGCTGTCCCATAGGCAACAACAATTTCTCCTTAGTGTGCACATGCTATGGTCAGCAAGCTAAAAATATCTTTCCTTTTTGTGGACAATCTGTTTCAAAAGAAGCCAAGAGAATGTCACCAATCAAGACAAATACAGTTATGGAGGCTACTATACAGGAGCCAATATGTTCACACAAGTTGGACAACAGAAGGCTACTAAATGCATTTTATTCTTCCACAGTCTGCAATTCAAGGCTGCTTGAATTTCTTTACTGCACCTTTTAAATTACCAACTAAAAGGCAGGCAATGAATTGTAACTTTGGTTTTCCTAGAACCATCAAATGCTCTTTGTACTAAATGAATTGGGAAGGTGAAGAACTGAAAACCTACTTACTCCTTCAATCACCAAGCACCACAAGAAGCCTGGACAGGACACAACATTTCTGTTGAACAAAAGCCAGGTGAAACAGTGTGCAGGCAGCACGCTTCCAGTCACCTGGAAATGCTTGTGTCCTGACAGTGATAATAACCAGTGCATTAATGACCCAGGTGGAGGTGCTTAAAACTTTTGCTTTTATGGAATAATACCTGGTAGTTCTTAGATAACCAGCAGAATTTGTGTGCTTCCCATTGAAATTCTGCTGTTCCTCTAAACTGTCACAGATGTACAGGTGGCGTGTCTCAGTATTCTGCACATCAATGCTTAGAAAATGTATGCTATCCCCTCAATTTAGAAAAGAACCTAGTTAAATCGATCCTCTTTTTGAATGGGTTGTTGACTTACAGCTGATTTTACCCTTTCAGGGGCAATGGAGAACACAATTGCTAGGTTTATGCATTTAAACATGTGGCTGTATATACGACATAATTTAAATATCTCAGGTGTTGCTGCTTTTATTTCGACTCCTGTGGCTGAATCACCAAGCTGCCAAGGGTAGGGTGGTTCAGCAGATGGCACTCCAGCCGGGGAGTCACGCTGCTGCCTGCGCCCAGCCCTGTCAGTCCCCAGCAGGTGGAGCGGCCGTGCCGCACTGCCTGGGCGGGCACCCCCGAGGAGATGAATGATGGGGAGCCACAGGGCACCCCGGGAAACACCCAGCTGTGCATGGTGTGAACGGCGGCGAGCTCTTGCAGGGAGTCAGTCATCCTTGTGCCGCCTGCTGTAGACTCTTCCACGAGTTTCATGGCTAAAGCGAACCCTAAGCTGTTGTGTTTTAACAGCAGGTTGCTGCAGCCCGTTCCTCCCCTTTCAGAAAGGTGCTGCTGGGGGGTGATGTTTGGGTTTCCTCACATAACTGCAAAGAATTCGTAGCCTGTGTGCTATTCTGCAGTGAAATACCTTTTGTTTGCTCTATGCAATGTACTTTAAACCCCATCAAAATACTAAGGATTCATCCTAAGGGGTCAAACTAACAATGTACCCCTTTTTGCATGTTCAGTGCTTCAGACTAAACTTGCTGCTAACGTTCTGGGTGCCATCTTCAAAATACTGTGCACCATCTTTCTGACAGACACTGAGACTGAGCTGTTCTTCACCATATTGGCCCTTATCTTGGTGGATGACTTCAAAGAGTTGGAAGATGGGGCTTTGAGCAACGTGGTCTGATGGAAACTGTCCCTGCCCATGGCAGGAGGGGTGAATTAGGTGATCCTTAAGGTCCTTTCCAGAACAAACTATTCTGTGATTCAATGATTCTATGCCTCTGTGACATGACGTATGGAGAAGGGGGACCATGAAAGCAGCTGTTTCTGTATGGCCATCTCCTTGTGAAGGTCCACTCAGGATGTGCTAGTCCCAAGGATGGAATGGCAAGCAGTGGCCAAAGAATTTCAGAGATGAATGGTGACTTCCCTCAAGATTGTTCCACGTATTGACATCTTGTCCAGGAGTCTAATTATGCTCATTGCTTTCCAGTGACTGATATATTTGCTGCCAGCAGATCAGCAGTCAGAGCTCCTGTCATGAAGATTAGTGCCTCCATTAAGAGGATGTTGTGATTGTTTAGAGGGAAGTAAGTGAACCAGGGGAATAAAGATAGTAACGTAAGTCTTCGATATTAACTGCTTAAGTATGGGTCAAGTCTTGACTAATGAGATTTTGATTTTCTTTATCTCATGGCAGATATGCAAGACCCATGCTGAAGTTTGTAAATTCATTTTTAGGATGAATGACAAATCTTAAATTCAATAGATATGTAAAATGACATGGATTAGAATTTTAAATCCCTTACCAAAGACATTGTAAAGGACTATTTTAAACTACCAGCAATTCTGATGAAAAAAACCAGCTTCTCAAGCTGATTTTGGGGGAGTCATGGTTGCCTTCCTGCTTGTGATTTCATGGCTGTGTGTCACACTGGTGGTGGAGTGATGTCCTAAATATATGACTTATTATTTGCTTCATTGGCTTACAAATGGCCTCATTGAACATTTGGGCAGGAGGCAGGAGTTGTTTAACCTCATGCAGGACAGGTGTGGAGTGTCAGGGGAGAGCAGATATGGAGCAATGCAGACCAGCTGTACACAGCGATGTGCAGTCTGCCTGCAGTGCATATGTGCAAGAGCAACAGAAGAACCAGAGCAAATGGTGATAAACAGAGATTTGGGACACGTCTCAACAGCTGGAAGTGCAAAATGTGAATATCTCAAATTGGTTAAGAGACTATGCATTGATAAATCAGTATGTTTCCAAGAAAGCTGTAGTGCTAAAACAGCCCTTGAAGCATCACCTGCCAGAACATTCCTGTTCCTTTGCAGTAACACCACTCACACCCTACAACTTGTAAATGCTGGACTACACTCAGAACTGACCTGCCAATGCAAGGCTGAGGCTGCAGCAAAGCGCCTGAAGAAGAATAGTGAAAATAAATGAGAGCACGTTACCCATACTGATAGAATGATCGAGTATACACTGGGGATGTTATGTGAAAACAAAAGACACAGAGCATTTTTTTTTACACAGTTGCAAGAAACCTATAACACCAATGCCATCACAGGCTTGATTACTAATCCTTCAATCTTTCCCATGATGAATATAAACTCCTCTCAAAATAAGCAATGCTGTATTTTTAAAAAAGACGTAGATCTATTTGACAGTGCTTTGAAAAAGCAAAATTAAAGTTTAAGGCAATACTAAAGCTTGAATTAGCAGAGGAAGATGTATGCACCTAAAGACATCAGCACTGAAGTAGTAGTATTTTAAAGATAGTTACAATCTTAAAAGATACTCTGAGTAAGTAGAGAAATGAGGTTCAAATGTGAGGTTCAAACATTTGAACCAAAACTGAGGTTCAAACTTCCTTCTCTTGCTTATCACCCTTCATATTCATATTGCCATCTGAAGCTGCTCATTAGAATGGCTACAGACAGCCCAGTGCTTGTGTCTGTTTTGAATAAGCACAAAACCAGATCCAACTTCATCCTTTTGTGTCTGACCCAGCCACATGTCATTATTGCGACAATTTGGCAGGGTCTCACTTGACATTTGCATGCCTCTTTCCTGTACTTAGTGAGAAACTAATTCTGTAGTTGCTAAGGCTGGTTTGAGTGGAGGTCAGTATATCAAGGCCTGGACATTGCGGATATGAATGAATACATGCTCTACAAAGGCACAGGTAAAGAAGAGTTGCTTATGTAGCCCCTTCAAATCTCAGTTCTCCCCGTTCTCCAGATATTACTCAATGTTTCTGTAATCAGAGTATAATGGCTGTAACGGCAACAGCAAGCCCAACAACCATGCTCTCCATCCACACAGGCAAAATGCTTCTTTATTATTTCCTTTTGGTTTGGCTTACTAATACAAAAACTTTGAAAAGTTTTCTTTTTTTTTCTTTTTTTTTTTCTTTGAAAAGAAATAAATAATTGTGAAAATGCTTCTGGTTTCTTGCTTAACTGTGCTAATGAAGTGAGAACACAGCACAATAGAGCATGGAAATAATTACATGAAATCACAGCAAGTGCATAGTAGAGTCCTACATCCCAAACTGAGATGAGACAGGAGGCATTACAAATCTCCCTAGGAGTATTGCAATGTCGACAAGTCTGAAGGTCAGGCCAATGAGTTTTGTAAAAATTTAACTAAGGAATTCTTACCACTCTTCCCACATTATGCTATTATCCAACATTGGTAATTTACAAGGTAATTAAAAAACAAACCCA
The DNA here is from genome assembly GCA_013400635.1 of Hypocryptadius cinnamomeus. Taxonomy (NCBI): domain Eukaryota; kingdom Metazoa; phylum Chordata; class Aves; order Passeriformes; family Zosteropidae; genus Hypocryptadius; species Hypocryptadius cinnamomeus. The sequence continues at coordinate 7,569 of VYZP01060311.1, forward strand.
AATGTTTTAAAATTTGGAGTCAGAAAGAGGAAATCAAGCTACAGGTGGAAACTAGAGTCAATCAAATTCCTAAAGCCATGTCTAATTAAGTAACACATTTCAGATAGATCTTGGCATTAGCTCTTTTTGGCCATGTAATATAATTTAAAAACCTCATACAAGGACATTAAGGGCAGACAAAGCAATGATCTACATCACAGGACTTGTCTACACAGGAAAGAGCTAAGAATAACCACTGCAGAGTATCTGTTCTGCAACAGCTTTCCGTGGGGACAATTTTTTTTTTTTTTTTTTGCATTAAGTATGCATTTGTGTGGTTTAACTGACCATGAGAAGTGAGCTGTGTTAAAAGCAAACAGAAGCATCCATCATGGAAAATAAGAGCACCTTCTTTAGGAACTGGTACACCACAGCTTCTGGGTTCTCCGTTCTGCACTTCAGATTGTTTCCCAGTAACCACCTTACACGGATCAATCCAAAGTGCACTACTCCTTCACTGTAAATGTACAAAATGAAGGAAATGGAACAATAGACCACATGGATTCATGATGAGGTAATAGTCAGAGGCTGCTTGTGGTGCTGAGCTACTGCTGCAACTCACACATGTAGTCTAACAAAGCCCAGGCTGCCAACTGCGAAGAGGCAACAACAGTCCAGCACCACTCACACCCTACAACAGGTTTCTTTGGCTGTAAATGACATTGCAGGTGTTTCTCAGACAATGCAGAAGCTGTTTCAAATATACTAGTGCATACAGTGTAATTCATATTGTAGTCTCGAATATTACACAGATGTGACTGCTTATTCTACGTACATTTTAGACTGAGTCTGAAAAACATAGCAGCTTTTTTTCACTGTAATAACTTTAAGACAATGGATACACTCTTCTGAAAGGAACAGAATATGTGGGAAACAGGGAGGGCAAAACCTTCCTGATGTGGCTGTGCCAGGCAGCAGGAGGCATCTGATGCATCTCATTTACTATTAAAAGACCTAAGCAAAACATCCTAAAATACAAGAGGTGATTCTGAACAACTGATAGTTTTGCTTGCTTATCTCATTTGCTGAACAAACCAGTTGGTTCAGTAGATTTCAACTGCATGTACTTGTAAAATTTATTCGCAGCAATGAGGTTTTGATACAACTAAAAGTGATAGCCATTGACATGTCAAATACTGGAGGTACAGGTTGCCTATGGGAATCTTATCACCACATGAGAGTAGTCTCAGTCTAACTATGCAGGTTTGCCTAAAATAATAAAGCCTTGTTGAAAAGTTCACTAAATTGGCATTTGGAGGGGATATGCGCCTGGGCTGAGGAAGAGACTAAGATATGTAACATAGGTACAAGGTAACATAGCTTCAAATCAACTAAAGATGTTAATACTAGCAATTGTACCAATGTATTTATTCTGAAAAAAAACCACCACCCTAAATGGCTCCTACACCAGCACAAACCCTGCATGTAACCTGGCTATGCAGACAAGGCAGGTGCAATGGCCAGGGGAGTCAACCATGGGAGCAAGATCCCATCGCTCCTTGGCCTGGTGAGATCCATCCTCAGGCAGCATCTCAGAGCACTGGGAAAGCAAGGTGGCAGCCTTTAGCTTAAACCTTGCTTGTTTCCTGCTAAATGATATTGTATGATGCGGCATTTACATGAACCAACAGCAGAGTCATTGAAACTCAGCAGGTGCACAGCAACTTGTTTGGCTGCCACATCTTCAGCAGAGGTGTAAGCCCCAAGACTTTGCTTAAAAAAGTACCAATGGGAGAGGCTTCTTCTGGGTGTGACTAGGATGTTAGGATGTTTTTGGATGTTAGGAAAAGGGGTCCATTCCCCAGTACCCTAACCACTGTCAGTAATGCCAGACCCTGCAAACCTTGTTTCCAAGCCTGCTTCTCCTAATTGCATCTCTGCTGTTCTGGACCTTCTAACTCCATTGGTAGCCACGTGGCTGCATCTTGTCTTAAAATATTCACCACTAACTTGACCCCTCCCATCCATGCTCATCTCAGACTAAAACTATCAATCCAAATACCTTTCAAAATTACTAACTCTTCCCAGCTTCTTTATTGTCACACCTGGTTCCCATTGCTGGTACTCCAACTTCCTTCTGCCTAAAGGGAACAAAAAGTTACCTTATCAAGCCATTGCACAGACACTGTCTAGAAGTCAACTGCAGAAGTCTCGCTCACCTCACCAGGTGAGACCCACCTGCCCCTCAGGTTTGGGGTCCCATCAGCAGAAGAAGTAAGTTTCCAAGCATTCAGGAGTGTGGTGAGAACTATGGGGTAATCTGCCAAAGGAAAGAGATGTTCATTTGGAAATACACATGTGCAACCTGCTTAAAGCAGGGCTCCATCTAAAGTTCATGAAGAATGGCTAATTTCTTAAGTTTTATTTTTTCCAGATGTGGGATAAATCGCAAATGACAGTTCATTACTGGTTTCTTCTTGTCAAAAGAAAAACCAGAAAGATTTGTACCAACTGAGAGTATTTGGACTGAAAATATCACAAGCCTCTTCTTATTCTACCTCTTTTTATGAATGTATCAGGACAACAGCGGACAGTACACAGTAATCCACATAGGCACTGCCTTTAAAGTGACATGCACATTTTCTGTGCTAACCAAATGGCAGCTAATGGCCAAGCCTCTGGAAACTTAAAGAAAAAGCTACCATTTTATAGCTAGTCTGACCCAAACATCTCCTACTTGAGGTACAGAATTGCCATCGGCTGCTGCTCTGGACCCTGGGGGCATAGGTGTTTTCAGAGGACCAATTAAATCCTGGGCAATCTGAGCTGCCTGAAGGAGATGTTTGTATCTGCCTTGACTACAAACACCTCAGTACGCTGTATAAGCAGGGAAAACAGGGCTGCCAGCTGCTTGGCTTTAGTGCCTTGCATCCTAGTAAAGAGGGACACAAATATAAAGGGAAGATGGGAAAGATGGAAAAAATCCACACCTCTGGAGTTTCCTTCAAGAACAAGATAGTTCTGGTCTCACGTTCTGCAAGAAACCAGCACACAACCAATAAGAAAGTGCAGATTGAAAACCAGTGTATGAGGCTATTCCACTCAACCACTGCTTTACACTATTATAACCTTCTCTGAAATAGTCATAAATATCAAGCCAAATTTTAGGCCTGTATCTTTTGTTACTTTAGAATTTGCCCTGGATGTTGATTTTAGTTGGTCAGTCCTGTGTATTAATGCAAAATAAACAGTGGCTCTATGCTATTTTATTTAACCTGACTTTGAGAAAAAAAAAACTAAGCAGAATAAAAATTGCTTAGAAAGAAAGGAAGGAAACAATAAAAAACCTTGTAAGAAGCAAATTTAGAGGAGAAAAAGGAAAAGAAAGCCTGTATTACTTTGCTTCTATCAAATATGTAAAGGAGGAATCCCTTTAAAAATACTCATGTTTCTTTCCTCCTTGTTTATTTTTTTCTTGCAGAGTATCATGCAAGTTCAGCAGGTTGACTAGACAACACCATGCAAAAACAAGTGTGTGGCAATGAACCATAGCTCTTTCTGATGGTTTTCAGTTTTTAATAAGGCTCTTGGCTTCAGCTCAAGTTGAAAAGACGGCAAAGCAATTTCATTAATAATCCTTTTCTTGTCAGTTGATAATTTTCTTCTTCTTCACACTAAAACCATCAAGGCCTTCCATTTGACCTTGTCTTCATATCAGATATAATATGGAAAACTGGAATTATCGGTAAAAAAAGAAAAAAAAAAAAAACTAAACAAAAGAAACAGTCCTTTTTCATATTACATGCAAATCCAAATAATCCTCTCCCTCCCACAGTCTGACCCAATTTTGTTTGGGCAGACTTTGTGCTTGTAAGCCCGGCACATTTGAGACAGCAATTTAGCAGATACTACTGAATGTCAGAGCACAGCACTTGCAAAACCATGTCTAAAGCTACTGCACTCATTGCATGAAATGTCCAGGGTCCTGGCAACTTGCTTGTTCTAACCAAAAGTCCTCCCTTAGCCATGGTCACCTAAATGGACAAGCTAAAACCAAGAATTTAATTCCTTCAGCAGTTCTAGATATGAGAACATTTGCCCAAGCTGCATGAAGTAACATCCTATTTGCAGGTGGGAGTATTTAAATATGTTCATCTGCTTATTGCCCTACATACTTGGAAAATGGACACAAATCAGTAGCAAGACACTGGAAAATGTGTTGATTTCATGCTTTATGACAAATAAGCTAAAAAGAAATCCCTCCTTACTAAACACAATACCATAATTGAGGGGAAATTGTTGTTTTCCACCTCAGAACACAAACCAATAAGGGGAAACATTTGCAGAGTTCCTTCTTTTGTTCATCTCACTCTTTTCTCAATCCTTACACCTTCCACAAGGTGAAAACACTGAGCCTCTTTATCAAGCATTTTTCAGAACTGCAATCATTGACACAACTCCTCCCATTTTTTATTAATGCTTTCTAAGAGTAAAGCCTAAGAATCGCTCTGCAGCCTACAGCTGCATGATTTCTTCCTCTTCAGCTGTGAAAAGGAAAATATGGGAAAGTCTTAAAAACAATGCTTTAGTTTGTGCCCATAATATCCCACATTTCTTTTTTCTTTAATTATTTCGTTTGAAGCAGTATATTTTGCACATTTAAGAATCTTCCTTTTTATCTGGAATTTTTCATTATAAGATCAAGCAGTCAGGATCCAGCCCTGTAACATTCTCTGGATGCAAAAATGTACTCAACTTGAAAGAAATAATTGAGGGATTATAAACATGGGGTAACAAAACCAGCATTGTAATCACTCTGTGACTTAGGCTAGGTCTATGTTAGCAAGCAGCAGGACTCCAACAGGAAAAGCTCTGCAGTGCAAACCAGCTTATATGGAGGATGTAACCTTCTCCCTCTGTGTGCTCGGGAAGATTTGTTCCAGGCTGCCTCCATCTGTAGTTGGAATGCAGCTTTTTGTAATGTTTCAGGTGGAACATTTCTTACTGTGTCTTTTGGGACTGCTCTACAAAATGAACAAAAGAGCAGGAAGGGAGGGCAACCAGAGATTAGCTTCAAAAAATACATACCTCACCTAAAACAAAATGTCAGTGTAGATGAATGCACACTTAAGTTTACCCTTATGAATAAATGGATGGTCATATCTGTAGCAGATTTAATCTGAAATAAATCAAACTGACGGAAAGATAGAAGAATAAAACCTTTTTTTCTGTAGAAATTTTAAGAAAAAGCTGTTGTGGAACAAAGTTCCCTCTTCTATTTGTTGTTGAAACAAGGAGAAAATACTTTACATAGATTGGATAACTCCCTGAAGCTCAATTAGTTTATTATAGCATTGAGAGACAAGTTCTTGGCATAGGGAAAGAAGTCCCCTGAGACCAGCAGGTTAGCAATGCCAGCAGCAGGCCCCATCACCCATTCCAGCACTACAGCTGCACCCTGAGAAACACTTGGACATCATGTCAGGACACAATGACACTGGCAGAAGGAAACTGGACAAAAAATCCATGAAGACTTCACAGAAAATGCACAGGGATTTCCTAGATGCAAATTTTCATCTGTCAACAGAACTAAATTGGCAACACCAGTTTTCTAAAACTCCCCCTTGCCCTGATTTCCATCCCTTTCCTCAGAAAATCAATCTCCTTTTTCCAGCCCTTTCATCTTTTTCTCCTTCATATTTCCTGGGGTTTTTTTTTCCTAGGATGCTATACTTTTTATTTATTTATAATCTTGAAGTTTGGTCCTTCTGAATCTTTCACCACACAGTTTTATATAGATCAAGGCAAACTGAGAGCCTGTTTTGCTGGCAAAAGCGAGGAGGAAGAGCAGTTGCAGTATGCAGCCCTCATCATCCATGACAGATGGAGAGAAAAACATAAAATAAGAAACATCATGAAGGTGACTTAGATTAGGAAAATGTTGTCCATGCTAACAGAAACTGGGTACATTGACCAAACTAGGTTACGGAAAGAGAAGCCCAGACCTTTGAGGAAACCCATCAAGAAGGGCTTGGACAGATCTTCCACTTGAGGACCAGAAAATGTGAATATTATGATGGTTGGCATCTGGTCCTCCTGACACAAGCTTTCCTATAAAAATAGAAAGGAAGAAAAATTCCATAGGGGCATCATTCACATCTTCATTCTGCTGCTTGTCACAGTCATCTTAGTAAGGCCTTTCACTTTCCATTCTTTCCTGGAATATACCTGCACACCATAGCCTTATGAAAGGTGATTATTCAGTACAGCACTGAAATGGGATAGAACAAAAAAAAGTCTGGAAAATGAATGAAGGATTGAAATCCTACAAATAAGCAGTTTGGAAGTCTGAACAGGCCTTCTCCAAAAGAAAAAAACTATTCCCTGTCATAATTGTTCTTTATTCCATTAAGAACACTTGCCTATATAGTCCCTTTTTGCTAAATTTAAGTATAGCTAATTAAGGTTTTGGTTTTTTTTTGGTGGCAAAATTGTGTGGCTGACAGGTAGCACTATTTCACATTTATGCGCAGATAACCAAGGTTTATAAATCTCACTGATATTAATTTTTTGAATGCTAGAATATAAGAAAAAAATTGATTTCTGAAAATAAGTTTATACTGGCAATCACTAGTATACAGAGAGCTATTTAATTATGTTAGTCTATTCTTTCATTTCAGCCTTTTCCTATTCTGGCCATCCTTTGTGAATCCTTTCTTGGACAGGGTGGTTGCCCAGAGCAACATCTGACAGCAATGGCAAAAAAGGTGATGTTCAGCCTTTAGGTGCTTTCACCATCCTACCACAAAATTTGCCACTACAGGACAAGTGAGGCTTGGAGCCCTGTCTACACCCACATGGGGTGGAAAAGACTGATGCAGACACTTCATGTAACATCCCAGTAACTCTCTGTACTCTGTCACTGTATTCCAGTAGTTGTTCATCTTGATCTCTACCTGTCTCTGCAGTGTTTTGCTTAAGAGCTCTTATTGGATAGAAGTTCTGGAGTACTCAGGACAAATTAATAATTATTTCCTTTGAGAATTTTTATCCCAGAACTTGCTTCATAGCTTGATGTATTATGGGAAAAAATTAGTCCACAGTTTACAGGAAAAAAAAAAAAGCTAAGAAAATAAAATATTATAGCCTTTCAGTATTTAGAAATTAAGTAAATATGTATAATTGTACTAAAATTATTTCTCTTTTTCAAAATAGGAGAAGTTGCTCAGATCCTCTGAGGATTCTTATCAGCACTGAGATAAGTAAAGATCATTCAAGCTCTTCAGAAGCAGAAACCCTTACCCCTTCCCATTGCAACAGAAAATTAACTCTTTTCCTTCCACTCTCATCAGTGGATATTTTCCAAGGTGCTTTTATTTCTCACTCTTAAACAAATTTCAGCACAAAAGAAAAGCTTCAACAGCAAGAGACAAGCACCGTCACAGATAAATTATTTCTCCCAGCTAGCCAAGCTCTTTTTCCGAAGACAGATTCCAAAACCCAGGAATCCGAGGTTTCAGAGTTGTGGCATAAACACTATTACAAAGAAAATCCCCAAGTGATGGCACACAACATCAATCACGTATTTCAAATTCCTCTTGGAATTTTAACACCTGGCCAGAGAAGAAACAAAATTACTAGAACATTGATTTCCTGAGAAACCAAGAAAAGCTGAAAATAAACCTTCAGGAGGTATTTTATTCACCTTTTAAAAACTAGGAAATTTGATTTGTCAATCACAGAGCAACAGAATCATTTAGGTTGGAAAATACCACCAAGATAATCAAATAGAACCTTTGACCCATCACCACCTTGTCAACTAGACCATAGCATTAACCCCTGTGTCATTTCTTGTAAAACTCCAGTGATAATTTTAATNCTGCTTAACAATTATCAACTATCTTACAACAGTTTCTAACCGATTTTTAACAGTAAACACCAAGGAGCCCAACTCAATCAAGGTGACTCGATCAGGGGACGCAGATCCCATCAGGATACAGATCTCATCAGGATGCCGGTCACAGGACACCTCCATGCCCGCTCCACCCCACCGGCGCGGCCCCAGGGCTCAGCCTCCTCCCCCTCCCAGGTGGCTGGGACTGACAGATCCTCCGTTCGAGGGAAGCCTCTCTGCTCCTCTGGGTCTCCGGGCCCGGGCGGGGCGGGGAGCGCGGCCCCGCCTGCTGTCGGTGACGCGCCGGCTTCTCCCGGCTCTGGGCGGCGGCGGGAGCGGCGGCGGGTGAGCCGTGCGGGATCGGGAGCGGGGTCGGGGGGTGTCAGACCTCCGGACAACCGGGGGCCAGCGGAGCGGCCGCGGCGGGGCTGGCGGGGCTGTGGAGCGGGGCTGGGAGCGCCGCGGCTCGGGGTGCGGGCCGAGCCCCGGGCTGCGGGTGACGGAGGGCGCTGCCGGGCTCGGCAAGCGAGGGGCGGCTCTGCAAGCCCTGGCCCAGCAGCCAGCCCCGTGCTGTGGCCCGGCTGCCCCGGAGGCAGCGCTCGGCTCCTCTCGGCCCTTCGGAGTGTGTTTGCTCCCTGGTCTCTGGTAGAGGGCTCCGCCGCGGTTTGCGGCGCGGTAAATGACTGCCCTTGGCAATGATTNATAGCCTTTCAGTATTTAGAAATTAAGTAAATATGTATAATTGTACTAAAATTATTTCTCTTTTTCAAAATAGGAGAAGTTGCTCAGATCCTCTGAGGATTCTTATCAGCACTGAGATAAGTAAAGATCATTCAAGCTCTTCAGAAGCAGAAACCCTTACCCCTTCCCATTGCAACAGAAAATTAACTCTTTTCCTTCCACTCTCATCAGTGGATATTTTCCAAGGTGCTTTTATTTCTCACTCTTAAACAAATTTCAGCACAAAAGAAAAGCTTCAACAGCAAGAGACAAGCACCGTCACAGATAAATTATTTCTCCCAGCTAGCCAAGCTCTTTTTCCGAAGACAGATTCCAAAACCCAGGAATCCGAGGTTTCAGAGTTGTGGCATAAACACTATTACAAAGAAAATCTCCAAGTGATGGCACACAACATCAATCACGTATTTCAAATTCCTCTTGGAATTTTAACACCTGGCCAGAGAAGAAACAAAATTACTAGAACATTGATTTCCTGAGAAACCAAGAAAAGCTGAAAATAAACCTTCAGGAGGTATTTTATTCACCTTTTAAAAACTAGGAAATTTGATTTGTCAATCACAGAGCAACAGAATCATTTAGGTTGGAAAATACCACCAAGATAATCAAATAGAACCTTTGACCCATCACCACCTTGTCAACTAGACCATAGCATTAACCCCTGTGTCATTTCTTGTAAAACTCCAGTGATAATTTTAATTTCTTTATTTTCTTCCCCCTTCTTTACTAAAAGGCTTCTAAAAAACTCCCGGCAAACCTGGACTTTTTCAGTCGGAGCAAGATGAGTACTTAGGATGCAATCTCATAAAGCACGTGGGGTGCGTACAACTGAGGTGTTACAAGTCATAAATGTTATAAACGAGAGCAGGCTCCCGGTACTAAAGTGATTTCAGCATTTATTGCAAGAAAAAGAAAGACATAAAGCATGGGGGCCTGCGGGCCGAGCAGGAGCGGTCCTGTCGAGGATGCTGCAGCGCCGGCGCTGGGTCTCCTTGAGCAGCGATGTCCCCGATGTCCCAGGTGGAGCGGCACAGGTTCAGTGGGTCAGAAGTCCCCTTTCTGTCCTGGTTTTTTTTGCCGTCTGGATTGGTTTCTGTTTGGATCCTTCATTTGCATGACGGTTTAAGGCGCTTGATTGGCCCATTACAGTTCTGTCCAGGCTGGCTCGTTTCGCTTGGGGGTGGTGCTCTTAGGTGTGATGTGGTACGTGGAGTACCCTATTTCTTACAACTACCCTTTTAAACCCCTTTTACCATAACCAAACTAACAGTACCTGCTTAACAATTATCAACTATCTTACAACAGTTTCTAACCGATTTTTAACAGTAAACACCAAGGAGCCCAACTCAATCAAGGTGACTCGATCAGGGGACGCAGATCCCATCAGGATACAGATCTCATCAGGATGCCGGTCACAGGACACCTCCATGCCCGCTCCACCCCACCGGCGCGGCCCCAGGGCTCAGCCTCCTCCCCCTCCCAGGTGGCTGGGACTGACAGATCCTCCGTTCGAGGGAAGCCTCTCTGCTCCTCTGGGTCTCCGGGCCCGGGCGGGGCGGGGAGCGCGGCCCCGCCTGCTGTCGGTGACGCGCCGGCTTCTCCCGGCTCTGGGCGGCGGCGGGAGCGGCGGCGGGTGAGCCGTGCGGGATCGGGAGCGGGGTCGGGGGGTGTCAGACCTCCGGACAACCGGGGGCCAGCGGAGCGGCCGCGGCGGGGCTGGCGGGGCTGTGGAGCGGGGCTGGGAGCGCCGCGGCTCGGGGTGCGGGCCGAGCCCGGGCTGCGGGTGACGGAGGGCGCTGCCGGGCTCGGCAAGCGAGGGGCGGCTCTGCAAGCCCTGGCCCAGCAGCCAGCCCCGTGCTGTGGCCCGGCTGCCCCGGAGGCAGCGCTCGGCTCCTCTCGGCCCTTCGGAGTGTGTTTGCTCCCTGGTCTCTGGTAGAGGGCTCCGCCGCGGTTTGCGGCGCGGTAAATGACTGCCCTTGGCAATGATTAGCGCCGGGCAGCGGGAAGATTTGGTCTAAGCAACTACTAATCTTGTTTTGGTCCGCTCCTCTTTGTTTTGCTGTAGCAAATCCGTCGCCTTTGACAACTGTGATCTAAGGATCACAGGGACGTGCAAAGGCTCTGTGTGTGTATATATATGTACACATATTGTTATTGTTGTGTATATGCATTATATAACATGCAGTGTACATATACAAATATATAATATATATCATAGGATGCTTTTGTATTAAATGCAGTATATTCGATGTACTATTCTGTTAGTCAGGAGACTGCCTTGTGTTATTTTTAAACTCTGTGTTATCTAAGTTAAGCAGCATGAGAAATTTTTAGGTATATATGAAGACAGCCTATGAAAACACAGTATGCAATTAAAACTAACCAATTTTATAAAGCAAAGGAAGTTCAGGTGAATGAGGGTTGCTGGGTTAGCCTTGGGTCATGTTCTGGAGCTGGGCACAAAGGCACGGGGGCAGCTGGCAGTGCTTTTCCTTGAGGTGCCTGTGTTTGCTGCTCGTCTCACGCTTGCTGGGGTCACACCCCTAGACACAGTGGCCATCGCATCAGGACAACTGGCTGGCTGTTCTCACAGCCCTTCAAGGATGTGCCACTTCCAAGTAAATACTGCCTGATTCTGCTAGCAGTGTCCAGGGAGTAAAGGCAGGCAGAAATGTGGAGCCAAGCTCTTCAAGCTCTTGAGGATCAGGGTCTGGCCCACGCGGGTGTGTTTGAGGCACCCACCTGGCGTGTGCCCCCATCACTCGTGACCCAAGGGAAAACGTGCTGGAATTTTCATTGCCCACTCTGCTTCTCACACTGACAGAAACAGCTCAAGTGAAGGGAGAGGTTTTCCTGTTTGTGCTAGGGACAACTGAAACAGAAAGTAATGCAAGGCAGGGCTTTCCTGAATGGCACAATTCTGGACTTTGTTTAGAAAAGCGGGAAATACTGTTTTGTTTATGCAGAGTATGCAAATAATAATTATGCCTGACTCAGCCTAGGGTATTATTTATGATGCTTGACTTGAAATCCAGAAACCTCTTGTTTATAATGTATATTTTGTGTTGAATCTAAGAAGTATTTGCCTTTTAATGAATTTAAAGATTTTGCATTGGTACACCATGCTTGTATTCATAGAAATGCTTGTACCTTTATTATAGATGATGATGATTATTATCTTAAATTTTATTAGGAAAATAATTATATTTACTTATTTTTTTTAAAGGAGGGAAATATTTTGAAAATATTACTAAGGATTTGTGCTCTTCTGCCATTGCAAAACAGCTGTGGTTTTCCAAGTTAACTTCTGAAGAACTTCTGGAGGTCAGGCAGCCTTGGTGTAGCTGCTTCAGCTAATTCTGTGATCTCTGCATGACCATGGTGACGAGGTGCTTTTAGCACAGGTGCAATGTACAGGTTGCATGTGAGGGGTGTTTTGCTGTGCTGAGGTTCTTGAGTGTCCTGAGATTTCCCTTCCCAAGCACTAATCCATACTGAGCAAAAACTACTGAGGATTTGGGTGGAACTGAGCAATTCTCAGGCGTAAGAACAAGTGGAGCATTGAATCAAACCATCAGTTGGCAAACGTGGGGTGACCTTTGGTGGATTGTCACCATTGAGCCAGGACTGGTGACATGACAGATGGAAGGCAGTTCAGTGCTACCACTGAGCAGATGAGGAGCAGAACATAATGAGGGTGAAGGCTCTGTTCACAGAAATTTTAGATCCATTGTGCTGCTGCGGCACATGGATCTCTTACAGAATAGCTTTTTCCACCCAGACACAGGCCATGGCAGTCATCAGTTTGCACATACCTAGCTAAGAAACCATAGAGCACCTGTCCTTGATGCCTCCTTCCTTCCTTCTGTCCGTCCGTCCGTCTGTCTGTCCGTCCCCTGGCAGCTTATTGCCCCTGCCACAGAGCAGCATTGCCTTTGGCCTGCTGGGCTGAGCCTGCAGATCAGGCACTTGCTTCAGTGGGTTGAGTTCCCCTCCACCCACCCTTCTCCTGGGGAATGACAGATACTGTCAAAGGTACCAATGCAGAAGTTGGGGCCTTTCTGACCATAAAGGGCTGAATCAGTCTTGTGGCCTCATTTTAGTCAATTTTTGCTCAGTATGTTTCCTAATTGCCATCGTTTCAGGCAACTGCAACCTTCTCTGCTTTTATCACTCAATTTTGTAACTTCTGCTTGTGGAAGAAGGAAGCACTCCTCTGGCAGGTTGATTTTAACAGAAAATTTAAACAAAACAAAACAAAAAAAAACAAAAAAACCCCGCAAAAGAACAAAACGTACACTATGATAAATCACAAAACAAAAAAGTTGTGAACATTTACTCAGGACTGCTGGGGCTCTTTCTTACTTCCTGGAAGTAGGTAGGTAGTATGAGACAGGTGACAACTTGGTGTATCATATCTCTGCAATGTGTCACATGGATCTTATTTCCATGTGTGTGGTGTGTAGTATGCATAAGGTTTTGGCTTTTGTAAACAGAGGAGTGAAAGACATCTCATTAATTTAGGGTATTGTGTTTTCTCCTCATTAAACATTTTGCATATTTTTTATTATCTAAAAAACCCAAACCCTCAGCAACTTTTTTGTTCTTCTGATAAAAACACAAGAGAAAAGCACAGCTATGTGTCATACAGGAATTTCCCAACTTCTTGGCAAGATAAGTGTTGGAAAAGAGAAGCAAATCATGCTTCATGTCTACGGGGAGCTACATGCACAAGTTTACTGCGTAGTGTTTGGCTCCAGATCTTCGTATCATTGCTTGCTAAATCTCTACACAGAAATTAAGAATAGAAACACCTTTCATAAGCATTCTTCTTCCCCAGCTTGGAGGGGGAAAAAAAGAAAAGAAACCCAGAAGAATCCTTGATCAGTATGTTTACAAAATATTTATGTTTTGTATATAGACACTGAAAGACAGGAAGGCAAAAATAAAAAGCTTGTCATGCCACTTCATTGGTGGCTGTAGGTGTGACCTCTCCACCCACAGAAAGTGCACTGCCATCACGATTTCCTTGTTGGCAAAAGCTGCAACTGAATCTCTGAGAGCTTGGTCAGTAGCTCTGTGTGCTGTTAAGATCAAGCATCTGTGGGAGGGAAGGAAGAAGCAGAGAGACTGCGAGGGCAGCTTGGAGCTGAAACCACTTGCAGCAGCCCTGGCACAGACAAACCCCCATGGTGGGAGATGTTGCAGAAGGAGCAGGATCTCCTGAGGAATCCATCTACACTGCACATAGCAGCAAAGTGCTGCCTGTGCAGCATCCAGAGGTTTGGGCACAGGTCAGTGGCCTGATGTGTGTGACTGGTGCCTTTCAAGGTGACTGTCCAGAGGGATCCAAAACACTTGTGTGAGGCTGGCACATGATCTATAGTTGATCCACCCTCTTCTTGAGCAGCAGCTGAAAAGTAGGTAGGACACCTTGTGAGCATTCACAAAGACATGAACATCTAAGTTTAGCTGTCTGAATCCTGCTTGTCCAGATTTCTGTAACCTGGTGGAACAGTGGACGTTCTAATGGAGCATAATCCAATGATGAAATCACAAATGGTTCTGCGATTCCCACAGTGTTCCTCCAGGGATCCTCTTTCGACTTGGAGACATTCAAACCAGTATTTTTCTTCTCGAGGCCTAATTAGTGAAATGTCTTCACAGAATCCTTAAATATCCTCAGGGCTCCTGGTTTCAGTTTCCTTTCTGATTTTGTTGGGCCTGTTCTCCACAGAGAAAGGAGCCCAGAGTCTGCCAGCCTTTGTGCTGGCCCTTGACTTGCTCCCTGCTGTGCTTACTCCTTGGGTACTTAGGGGACAGATGTAACTAACATACATACTGCCTTCTTGCTTGCTTTCTGCTGCTTTGCTGAAAGTCTGCAGTTAAACAGGATATGTCTCTGGATTGATACTGTGCAGATGTTGCTCAAGGTGTCTGCAGTACACCAGCACTGCACGTTGTCCCACTGGCACCTCAGCATGCCTTATGTCAAACTGTCTCCCAGTATGGCAGGTGAATTCATCAATAGATATGAACCTTGAAAAAATTATTATAAAAAGCATCACCCTGTGGGCCCAGCCTGAAAGGAAGTACTTGAAGGATTGGAGGGAGTTTCTCTTTGCTCCAGCATTTTTGTGTGCCTGGTGTTACAGACTGTCAAAGAGCTGAGGAGCAGGATGCACACCAGCAAGTTCTATTTGTTTGAGAACAGGTAAACCAGCAATTATTTCATTATGCATCTTCTCTCTTGTGCATAGAAAGAGGAAGTAATTTACCCTCCATGCCTGCTTTTTTGTGGTGTGAAGGAATTCCTGTTTCCTGATATTAAAGGATTTGAGGCTTAAGAAAATTACTTCTTCCTTTCCCTTTCTTCTCTACCAGAGATGTCTAGGAAGATGCACTCACTTGTAGCTAAAACTATGTTTCAAAGCCAAATGTTCTACTCCTGTAATAAAGCATCTATTTTTACTGTAGAATTGACAAAGAGTAATTTACTCTGACCTCTGTTTGTGTGCTGCCCACGCATCCTTCAAGTTCCTGCTCCTCCTTTCCCTCAGGGAGGCCCTAGCTGCTCACCTGCCTTGCTTCTTGTGTACAGCAGCAGTCACCAGGTTATAAGTGTTGCCTTCTATTAGTCTCATTGTTTTAATTGTGTAATGGTGATGTGTGGTTTTAAATTAGTCATAACTTCAGCTTCTGTTTTAATGAGATCTTCAGTTGTCTTCCCAGAGGGGAAGGCTTTGTTTTCTCAAGAGTAGTGTGTCTTTTCCCAGAAGAAATGAATTTCTACTAATGACATATGAAAAGGTGAGGTGGCAGTGGAGGCATTGGGGAGTGATTATGGGGAGAAGGGACATATCTGCAAGTCTCAGGCACTGAAGAATGTCCTGATAATGCCAGAGCCTATGACGTGCCAGGCACTCGTGTATAAATAGTCACGTTGGCACGTAGTGTCATTGCAGTCGTGCTTTGGGAACAGCTGAGTCTTAACAGCCTTGTCTCTCATGCACAGCCCAAAGACACCCTCACATGTCTTCAGACATATGAAATAATAAGAGTGGTGTTTAAGGGCTGAGACACGAGTTGTTGTTCTCCCCAAGGATTTAGGACTACGTGGCATTTGTTAGATCTGTCTGGCCACTGGTTGCAGGTATGACTGTTTGGAGTTGGGGAGGAAAGAAGGGAAATGACTCATTCCAGCTGAGAGAAAGCCCCCTATCTTCTCCTCTCTGGGTGGATGGAGATGAATCACAGAATCTGCCCAGTTGGAAGATCTGTTTGACATGCTGGTTGGGAAAAAAGATGTCAACAGTAGGTATGTAATCCAGTGCTAAACCTTAGAATAGAAATGCAAGATCCTCCCCCAGCTGAGTTCTTTCTTTTTTTGTGAGTTTTCCACAGCTGAATTACAGGGGTTTAATGCAAATGATGGTAGGTTGGTGTTAATAGTCCAGGTCAGCTTGCAAAGAAAGCAACTTGATTTTCTCAGGAAAACTATCCATCAATATTTGCATCAAACCTCATAACTAATTCAAGATAACATAAAGATAATTTGAAGTCCTGTGGACTGTCTTTTAGAAAACAGAAGGCAATCTTTAGGCTTCAGTCAGACTAGGAAATTAATACCCTGTGCTATGGCATATGTGCATAAGCAATGATTTTCTATCAAAAAAGGATTCTTTATTTCTCCAGGGTTTCCAGAGTTACAGATCATTTGGACCAAGGCAACTTGTACACATTAAACATCTTTTCCTTGAGCAAACCTATTGGTTTGCTTGAAAAAATAAGGCTTTAGGACTTGCATAATCTGAACAATACTGTGTAAACACTAGTTGACACTCCAGAATTATTTTGACCACCTGAGGATCACTAGAGCTTCTGTCATTCCAACCTTGGGTGGTAACTGACTTGTCCTAGACCATCTGAAATAGAAGTTTGTTAGCAGTATGGAAAAATCATGTGGGTTCATGTGTATGATTGCCCTTTCACTTGATTTCTAGCAAAGCTTAATTCTAAGGAGTTCTGCCTTTTCTCCGTGGGCTTGGCTAATCTAGATAACTTTCCAACCTTGAATAGCTTTATTCTCTCTTTAATGTAGATGAAATTTTGGATTTCAGCGGTCAGTTAATAACTAGCTTTTATAATGACAAAAGTTACTAAAAAGTATAAGATACTAAAAAGTATCTTTTTAGTCTAGATGACTGAAACCTCTAACCATTCTCCTTCCTGTTGTCCTGCTAGAACAACAATACAGACCCTGTCAAGGACAGTAGTGTCTTTACAGAGTGCTTTCAGAGTGTGTGAAACACTTGCTGTGCATAATGTAGTGCCGGATTTGAAACTCACCTAAAAGGGGGAAATGCATCCTCAGTAATGGTTGTTTACATCTCCGGTGGCACCGAGCGACCTAATTGTGTCAGTTCTGCAGAAAAGTTACTGGCAGTGAGGTGTAGGCTGGATACCTGCAGTGGGGCTTTCCTCTGTGGGCTTCCAGCTGCAGGGGGTGTGTGGTAGCTGGTACCTTCTGCTCCTCCTTGGTCTGGGCCCTTGGTTTCATCGAGGTGCCATGATTGAGGTTTTGTTCTGAGACCTGTGCGTAGCCCCGGGCCAAAAAGCAACATCACTGTAACATCACTGTGTTTCTACAAACCAGTAGGGCTGGAGAGGATCTCTTGATGGTTACCAGATCCTACCAGCCATGTGATGGACATTTGGTATGGGTTTAACTGTAGGACCACAAAGTAGTACTTCTAATACATCCACTCATAATGTGTAGGTTTCAACTGGTTTAGTTAAAGATGTGGTTATATGAATTGATACTTGTTCTAAGACTGGATTATGGTTTTTTGGCCTGAAGTAAATATATTTAAGTGAAATTGGAATAAGTGTTATTTAACACAAACCAGTTTCCTCTCGATCCGCTGTTTGCCATACAGATCTGTGCATTTACCTTTGCCATACATGCAGGCTTGCCATACAGATCTGTGCATTCTGCTCAGTTCAGCAGCACCTGCTCATGAGTGAGCAGGTGCTCCTACTGAAGGCAGAAGTTATTGTTCAGACTACTTAAGTGGTCTACTTGAATTCATTGTTGGAAACATATCACATGGGTTTGGGCACTGTGGAAGCAAGCTGTGAGTCTTACTTGTCCTGCAAGCACTGTTCTCTGTGTTTACTTCTTTTATCACTTTATCTTGAACAGTATTTGTTCCTGGCTGACCAGCAACTTCTTTGATTTGGCTGTGATGGCAGAGCAGCCAAGTGCTGCTTTTCTTCTCTCCCTCACATTTTTGTGTATTTGCTATGCCTCATGCTGTTCTCTCAACTTCATAGAGAAGTTTGCCACATCACAGGTGAACCTCTTGTGCCGGGAGCTTGCCAAAAGCCAATACCAATCTTATAAAGTCAGGGTGCAGCAGTGGGGTGAAAGCAACAAAAAACACATCTTAATGTTCAGTGGGCACAAAACAAATGAGAAGTAGAAAATCCAGGTATATGGATGAATCGCTGATTTTTGGCTTGTTTTTCTTACTGGTCAGTCTCATGAAAAGTTTCTCCTGCTGAATGCTGTTTGTTTTTCAGAATTGCCTGCTTTATTAATAAGTAACACTATTTAGGAGCTTCCAAAACACTGTTTTCATGCTGCTGGCGCAGTCTAGCTTCTAGAAACGTAACAAAGCCTGTTGAACAAGTGAACTGCCCAGTCAAACTCACTGTTACTACATTCTTTAATGGTTAATTTGATGGTTGATAGACCCAGCCCACAAAGTAGTGCAATATGTGGCTGCAGCTACACAAATGTGACAACATTTTGTGTCAGTGATGGGCTTGCTGATGCATTCTTCAGGGGAAGAGAGCCTGAAGTGTGAGTTGCCGTAGTGTGAAAAGACTGGATGTCTGATCCAGCTGCGCTGTTGTAATAATCTGCCATGGGCTTGGTCAACTTAAAAGACACAAGAAACACAACAATTTGAAGAGAGTTGATCAGAATGCTTTGTGGGCACACTGTATTGACTGCAGTATTTCCTGTCTTACCCACTGTTTTGAGCTGCAGTTATAGACTACTTAGGATCAATCTGTCTCAGGATGTTACTGCTTAGCTGTTCATTTCATTTTTTACTATATCTGTGCTGGGTCTTTCCCAGCCATCTCCCCAGAACCATATCATGAGACTGAGACTTCTAATTCTGTGGTTACAACCAAAACTATAACTTTTGCTTTACTTTCTTCTATGGGCACAAGAACAAACAGTAACACTTCCTGGATTGGAGCAGGTAACAGATCACAAAAATAGATGCTTTGATAGCATAAGGAGATCTGCAGCAGGCAAAAAGCTAAGCTAGAACATGTAGTGGTAAGTAACAGCAATTCAAGCAGCAGACAAAAATTATATCATAAATTAAAAGATTTTGAAATAAGCAAAAAATTAGAAATTTCTGGCACATGAGATTCAAAGTGTTCCAGCGGGTAAGTCAGGAAGGAGAGGGTCAGGTGATGGCAGCCTCTGCATCTGAGAGACAGAGAAGGAAATGGAGTGATAAGACTGCATAGTATTTGCTGACTTTTGCTCTGCTTACTCAGCAGCAAAGATACAGCTTCCATCAGCCCTTCTTTTCCTGTGATAAGTAAAAATTAATTTTTACCGAGATACCTTGAGAAAGATACTATTTTTAAGGCAACTTAATTTTATTTAATGCAATGAAATACTTAATTCCTGAGAAAAACATGATTTTTGAAAGAAAGACATATACATTCTCTGAACCTTCCTTCAGAAGCAGCATTTAATATTTTTCTTAGGGATTTAATCTGTGTTCTGAAATATCGAGACATTAGTCTCTCTTTACAACCCCCACCTTGTTGGATTCTAAAAGTAACAGCTCTCTGATGTGTTGTTTGTAACTTGGATCATGTAAAAAATACCCAAGGGTGGCTTATCTGTCCATGTTGCTGTACCCCATAAGATCTGTGTGTGGTTTATGAGTGCACAGTGTGTATGTCCTCACTCATCACTTTGCAACTGAACGGAACTGTCACTTGCAAAGTACACAGTGCTATTCAGCAAGTGGTTTAGCCTGGAAATTACTTGCTTCTTTACCTTTTCAGAGGTAGTTTCAGTGCCAGGGGTATGCCTGTTCTGTGTAAGTATCAGTAAGAAGCCTAGAGCTTGTCCAGTGTTTTCCATGTTGAGTACAGCTGAAAAGATGGTTGAATTTGCCAGCTTGCTAAGATTGCTGTTTCTTCTGAAATTGATTTCTTCTAGCACAAGGAATCTCAAAAGCTCCCTGGAGCAAGCACACTTCCTGAAACTTTACCTTGAAGGTCACCAATGCTTCCTTCGAAGACTGCCTTATCTCTTTGTCAGCCTTCTGAAAATGTCCTAGCAACAAAACCTGTGATTATGTATGGCACAAAAATAATTTTGCATAGTTTAATCTACTTCTTATGCACCATAAAAATTGGAAAGAGTAGCAAAGGCAGGCTCACATGGCAGACCAGCTTGACAGGCTGCCTGGAAAACACAGGAGCTGGAGCTGCAGGAAAGTTCTGAGTGGTCCCATGGTTGTCTGCAGAAGCAGTGGCAAGCATTAGCCCTGAGGAATAAATAATTACCATGACCAGCTGTGGCATGTACTGTTCTTTCCGTGACTTGACCCACAAGTACTGTTCTGTAGTTGTTACCTAAAATCCCAAGCTGCCAGTGTTAGCCTTACCAGTAGCTTCTATTAAGAGAAAACCGAAGTAATAGTTCCTCTGAGATCAGCAACCCACTGAAGCTGCAGAATATCTGTGAAGTCCTTTGATGGTGTGTATGTCTGCAATTTGAGCCTGAAAAACAAAAAAACCCAAAACAAATAAAACCCCCTTCCCCCAGAAACCAAACCAACCCATCAACAACAACAAAAAGAGGAGAATGAGGAAACATCTGAACAGCTCTCTCCTACTCTGAATAGATTTCTTAGTCCTTCTTCCTTGTTTGNCTCCTACTCTGAATAGATTTCTTAGTCCTTCTTCCTTGTTTGTCTTTAGGCTTTTAGAGGTTTCAGAAAGGCTTGGCATGCTGCTGTCCAGCAATATGGTATTAACTTAAAGCAATTCAAAACGTGGTATAATGCCACTGTAATTGGAAATCTGTGACCCATACCTGACACTGTAATCCTTGTGATGTATTTATTTTGGAGGGAGAGGGAAATTAGTATTTTTCATTAACTCTTTGATCCTCAAGTTCCTCTGAAACAAATGAAAATGTCTTATATATTGTCTTTTTTTTTTCTTTTTATTTTTAATGATCTAGATTCATCCTTCTGGTAAAACACATCTTAATAACCAGGAAGATTGCGGGACAAGGGAATGGCTGACTGGGGAGAAAGGCTAATGTAATGCTTAAGGAGAAGTTGTCTTATACCTTGTGGCCATAAATTTGGTTTAGAAACCAAATGGAGTGAAATTCCATAGGAAATAGTAGTTAACTAAGCTTGGCAACATTGCCTGGGAATTTCAAGTGCAGTCACAAGGGCATGATATTTGGCAGTGCCTTTCTACATTGCATTGTGGTGGAAAGGAAGGTGTGTGAATTCTGTCAGTGGTTTGGAAAGCTCTTGTTCTTTAAAAAGCAGTTTAGACAGTGTGTTTGTTTTTTTCTCAGGGGTGGAGTGATTGTGCTCCTGCTGTGATACAACACTGATGAAACTGGTACCTTGATCCTGGGAAGTGAGAAGGATTTGCTCAAGGGGTACTTTGTTTTGTTGGCTTCACTAAGCAGGCTGCAGACCCCTGACTGTTTTGTAGAGTTTAGATGAAAATGCTCATGTCTTTCATAACCTTTTCACTTCTGACCAACAGATCCTTATAGTAATTTGCTGAGGGCGAGGCAAATAACCATCAGGATAGATGAAAGGAGGAAACGTGCTCTGTGACCTGCACAGTCTGGAGTTTCAGTCCTCACCATCTGGTTCATGGACAGTGAGGAACAGAAGTGAACTCATGGGTCTGATCAGTACAGTTGGGTTGACCCCAGGTGTTAAGTGGAACAGGTGAAGTAGAAGGCATTTACCTTATGCTGAGTTTGAGTTTTTCTGGATCGACTGAAAGTCCCTGCTTGAGGAGCAGCATTTGAATAAGATTTTTCCCATCAACAAGAGCAGTAGTTCTGTGATAGCCATGTGTCTGCCAAGCTGTGTTAGGATGTGGTAAGTTTGGCAACAGAAAATGGGGTGTTTTTATAGGTTATGGGGTTTTTTGAGCTCTCCAGAGTGTCTCTTAATTATTCTTCCTGTTCCTCCCAGTTCCACCATCACCCCTCCGTGTGTGTTTTCCTTACAAAACCAGACAGATCACTTGCCTTTCAGGAACATAGTGTGGCCAGGTGCACATGGGCATGTTTTTTGACAGTGAACTCCATGTATGGATGCAGCTGAACTTTCTACAGGCTATAAATGAAAACTATTATGACTTTGTTTGAGTCTTAAGGTGAGCAAAGCACAAAATGCAGGAAAGACTTGTAAGCATTTAGAGAGTCAATTTTTCTCTTGGTCATATTGAAGCCTTGAATTAAAGTTTCATTTGATACTGATAGTGGGAACAACCTTGAAAGCACAGCTGAGGACTTTGCTTATGACTGGATATAGTACTTTCAATCACCACCAAGGTCTAAAACTAAATCACACTTCTCCTTTAAAGCCTGAAGGTGGTCATTTAGTTATATGATTAGAAATAACCAATGGTAGGTGGATGGATGGATGGATGGATGGATGGATGGATGGATGGATGGATGAGCTGACTACCAGCATTTATCCTTGAGAGGAAACACTGACCACATGGAATGCATGAGCACTCCCAGAGCAGGTAAGGATATTGCATAGGCCACTGCCCACTAATGAGTGAAATCATAAAATTTCAGTGCAGCTAAATACAGCTACTGGTGAGGCAGCCAGGAGGGCTTGCATTTGTTCATGCTGTTCTTAGAGCAAGTTGATGTGGTTTTTGTCTGCACTCCTGCTTGAGTTTTCGTCTTTCAGTATGAGAATGCTGGGGAGAAATCACTTCCTCCTTTAGGAGCAGTCCATCTACATGATAAAAGGGTATATCCCTAGTAATGTTAGATTATCTGTTTTAATTTAGATTTTAAAATAGAAACTAATCTCTAAAATATGAAATAAAATATAATACTTGATATTATTTACCTATTACCCTTAAGAAGAGCACTGCAGTTTATCTGTTTTCCCTAAGAAAAGTACTGCAGTACTTGTGTTTTTTCCTCCCTCTTCTTCCTGGTTCTTTTTCAGGCACAGGAAGTATGACAATTCATACCTACGTAATCTTTTTGCTTTTGAGTGGCTGTTGTTAACAGTTGTGGAGCTGTTCCCTGGCAGTTTTGTTGGTTATGCAATTAAGAACCATAAAAAATACGTACTGCAAGAAGCAGTTGATATAGTATATGAAACTAATAAAAGAAAAAAGAAGTCTCAGACTGATAATGGATCAGAAGCAGAACAAAAACTTACTCAAAGCAATGTGGGGGGGTTTTCCCAGTCTCAACAGAAAGTGTTTTATCAAAACTACAGACCGACCACTGGCTTTTTTGATTCCATTTCCAGCACTTGTTCATTTCCCTGTCAGAGGAAATTTTGCTTAGAGTAAAAAGACCAAAAGCCTTCTGTTTGTCTTCTGGTGGCTGTTTTTCTCCATCACTGGTATTTTGGGTAGGTTTTTTCTCAAGATACAAAGATAACTTCTTAAGCAGAAGTTTCACTAGCTTCACTGTGCATTCTGCTTCACTGGCTTCTCTGTGTGTTACAGAAGTCCCCAAATATATATCTTGCTACCAGACAGAATAATGCATTCGGTATATTTGCAAGTGGCTGCAGCATGACTGGGCAATCTCACTGAAATCAGTAAAAAAAGGCAGCTTTGGGGGGCTTGCGTTTCTATTATTGATTTTTTTTTCCCAAATTACTTGATGAAAAACTGATGCATTTTAAATATTTTAGGAAGCTTTTTGGTGTTGAAAAATTAATTTTTTGCCATTAAATATTTAAAATTGTGGTGGCTGTTTGGAGTTTAAGCTGTTCTTGCTAACCTGCACCAACCCATAACTCGGTCATTAGAAAAACAGATGACAAAATGAAACATGCTATTTCAGCCTTGTCATTCGCTAACAGTGTTAGGAACGAGATATTTTGGGCTTGCATAATTTCTCACTTAAATAAGCTTAGAGGCAGGAGAGAAACACACTGCAGAATTTGATGGAATAAAGATACATAACTGGAAAAAAAAATTTTGAACTGCCATTTTGAAAAAAAAGCACAGCACATTCAACCAGATCAGAAAAGGGGGAAAATTACATCGAACTATATGAATTTACAGCTATACTCAGTGGGGAAAGATAGCAGAATCTTCTTCAAACAGCCCGAGCCCAACATAGTTGGTTTTTTAGTCTGTACTCAGCACTTGTGAGGCTGCCCCTCGAGTCCTGTGTCCATTTCTGTGTCCCTCACTTGTGAAGGACATTGAGGTGCTGGAGCCAGTCCAAAAAAGGGCGGTGGAGCTGGGGAAAGGTCTGGAGATTGAGTCTTACGAGGGGCAGCTTGGAGAAGAGGAGGCTCATTGCTCTCTACCAAAGCCTGAAAGGAGGCTGTAGCTGCCTGGGGATCCGCCTGTTCTCCAGGCAGCCAGTGACAGGAGAAGAGGACATGGACTCAGGCTGCACCAAGGGAGGTTCAGGTTGGACCTCAGGAAGAATTTCTTCACAGAAAGGCTTGTTGAGCATTGGAATGGACTGCCCATGGTGGTGGTGGAGACACCATGGAGTGTTCAGGAAACAGCTATATATGGGCTTTAGTGCCATGGTCTAGTAGACGGTATGCTGGTCAGTCAAGGGTTGGACTTGATGATCTTGGAGACAAATAATTATGCAATTCCATTAAAGGTCTGTGGTGTGTGTTTGTGCTCTCCTGTGAGATAAAAAGCCAATTATCTCCCCGAAAGGAAAGTTTCTAATATACTTTTGCATTAACAACAGTTAGCACCAGTGAGCCAAATTTTTACCCCCACCTTGCAGAGATGCTTGACACTGCTGAGCCTGTGCAGCCAGAACTGTTTGAGTGCTCTTCTATAACTTCAACTTGAAACATACATGCTAGTTAAGCATATATAAATGGAGTTTTAAAAAAAAAAGAGTATTTGAGTGTGTTTTTGATATTCCTACTTTATCAGTACCATTCTAGCTATAGAAGTGAAATTAATGCCTTATCTTTATGGAGATGGGAACTGTACGGTGGCACCCTTTAGGATGAAGTCTTATTTATGGTCATTTTTATTTGGAAACAGAGTATCCTATTTTGATATGACTGACCCTGTAGAAATTTGACAACAAAGTGTTTGTCTCAGAATAATTTCCCGGTCAAAGAAATGTATGTGTGCTTATCTTTGTGCCCAGTTTTATTAAAATGGGTGCAGCCTGTAATTTGAAAGTGTTCATAAGAGGCATTGGGCAGGGGTGGGGTGTTCAGCGTTCCTTGGCTGGGCTTGACATAAATATGTAGTTATATAATAACAAGAGCAGCTTCAAGCTCTGTATCACTAAACAAGAGGTGGTGTGTATATAAGCTGGCAAGTAAATAAAGCTGTCTTGCTCTTCCCATGTGGGTACCTGTCCTGAGCAAACTGTCTAGTTTATTGGACTGCAGACACAGTTAAAAATTTATTGGGATTTTCAGTGAGAGAGTAGATTTAAAGTGTAAGTTAATGACAGGATGTTTTGATTTGGTCTAATTATACCCTCCCCTATATGGAGATTTGAAAAGACAGATGCTGTGAAATTTAGCCTGAGTTTTAGCTCTCCTGAAGTATCCAAGCAGTTTGCGGCTCCAGTTCTCTGACTTTCAGGAAGATGCTTGAGATGGGCATTTGATTCTTTTGACTCAGATGTTTTAGGGTCTCTGGACCTCAGCTGCAGTCCCGCAGACTTGTTCTTGGGCACCTGGGAGTGAGGCACAGGCAGCACTGCCTCGGCTGTGTTTGTGCACTGGGACTGCTGGCTGAGCCGAGCTCTTGGGAGGTGGGTGCAAGGATGAACCCTGAGATGGCTCTCGGAGCAGAAGGAAAGCACTGACTTCCAGAGATGAACTGGACTGTCAAGTATGACAAATATATAGAGAAGGGGACTAGCCCAGTGCTTCTAAAAAGGGATTATTTTTTAAATGAATAAATTCTGAGATACGGGTAATGCAATGTGTTTTCTCCGTATATGACACTAAGCCTGGCTTTTTCCACTGTCTACTAATAAAGGGCAAAAGTGATAATGACCTTTAAATAACTACTAAATACCAATCTGATGTGTATTCTGTGGTGGTTTTTTTTTTTTTCAGGTTGATTTTTTTTTACTACAAACTGGTGAAGATGACGCCAAAACATGAAAAACAGGTAAGTGGTATCTAAGCTTTAATAAAAAAGGATTCAGGTTGTGGATTGAATTTCATTACAATTCACAAGGATCAGGGAAGGCTGGTTGTATTCTTCATACTTTTAGTTGCCAGGATACAGAATATTCTGGAATGATGCAGTGCCAGTTCCTTCTGTTAAAGTCTGATAGAAGAATCAGATACTCATGCAGAGTAAGTGACTGTGCATAAAGGGCTCAGACACTGAGACAGGAGAGAAGGATTTGGATGGAGTCTTCTTTTTATCAGTTTTAGATACTTTATAAGGCTAATGCTTGGATCTGGGTCTGAACTCTGATTACCAGCTGCATGGACCACAAGAATCCCACTTGCATGTTCTCTTCTGCTCAGTCCAATGAACATCAGAAGTTTCAAAAAATTATTTTGTCTCAGCTCTTAGTTTCTTGTTAGCCTTACTACACAGCATGCATGGAGTGAAGATGCCAACACCCACAGCATGAAAAGTCCCATGTCCTTTGTGGCTTATCCTTTTACTAACAGGCAACCTGATGGGATACGCTATTTTTCTTGGAAGCTTTGTGGAAAATTACTCTTCAGGGGTTATTGACTAATCACATGTGTAATAGGAGCACAAGCTCATCACCTGATACAGTCTTGAGCACAGACATTTGAATTAAAATGCAGCTGAAATGATTAATACAACTAATCAACCAATGTGAGATTGTTTTTATTCCTCCTTATTGTGGTAGATTTTTCCATCATATTAAAAATAGATATTTCCATGTCAGATTTCCTATTTTTCTAGTAGGAAAATATTAAGAGATTTCTGAAAAAGGCACATTTTGTGTGGTCACATTCTATATAGGAAGGCTTCTGCCTTATCCTTTTCTCTGAGGAATCCATTGCATTATGCAGAAATATATCTGAGAAAAGAAAAGAGAGAAGGGGAAGAAAAAAAGAAACAGAAAAATTAAAAGAGAAAGATTTATTGTGTTTGCTTCAGCTGCCTTTATGGGTTGTTTTTCCTTTCGAGGAACATTTTGTTTTTCCATACTTGTGTCTGTGTGACCTCAGTGCTGTCCTCGTAGTCTCCTGTCAACACTCATGTGCTTTGCATAGGTCTGTAACCATGAGGGAGTAGGTGTAATCCAGGTTTGGGTGTCACTTTGGCCGTTTTGTCACTTATGTGTGACCCTATCTACTTGGTCTGCTCCTGGCCTTGAGGACAGGGTAGCAAAATACCACCAGTGCTATGCTTGAACTGGCTGGTTTAGCCAGGAATTAAAAGGCACATCCAGCCAGAGAAACTGCTCTGCAATTCCTGCTTGTTAAGTAGTTCTGACTGCTTTTGGGGCAGATTTGAAGATTCTGAATATTCATGAGAATGTTTAGGTCAGCATGTCTGCTGGGATCCATATAAAGCTATAGCTTTAGCAGTTTGGACAGAAAATTGTTTGCCTCTGAATATAGCAGTTTACAGAGAGAAGGAATAAATGGAGGTGCCACAACTTTCAGTACCTTTCTCTTGAGTTTATACTGTTCCCAGTGCAAGAGGCCTTCTTGCCCAAGCCTGGATGCTTTTAACTGTCAGCAGCAAATTTTGGTTTTGAGAGAATTGTTGCTCTGAAGCGTTACGGGACACATATTCCTGAATGCATTGATACATGAATCATGTATTGTGCCACTCTAACAAAACCCAACAATACAACCAAGAAAAAAAACAAAAAACCAACCAAACAAAAACAAAAAGACAAAAACAACCCAAAAAAAAAACCCCAAAACTGAAAATACGTGTAGTGTGCCATAATAGCTAGATAGATCTGCAGTTCTGGAAAAACCAAGCAGCACTGGGCAGGGGAGGAAGCCACCTTGTACAGATTGCAGCTGGCACAAGTGAAAAGTCCCTGAAACCTTGGCTGTCTTTGTACTGAGTCTCCCATGTTGTACAGCTGGACTGCAATACAGTTTTGTGACAAATGATTTAGTCTTTGGGTGGCTTGTGGGAGGGAGAGGTCAGCGTCACCTCCCCCAGGTGGACAGTGCATTACTTGAGAACAGACGTATCTATTGAGAGTATGCTCAGTTTTATAACAAAATGGGGAGGGAGTGGAGCACATAGAGAGGAGAAAGGCAGTTATTACCCAGTATTGCTGTAATCTCCTGATTGTTTGTGACCAGTGAATGCAGGATGGGCTGAGCATATAACAGCATTCTCGCAGAGGAGTGAGTATTCTGCCACCTAACTCTGCTTGGACCATAACATAGCCTGTATATGAATATTGCCCTTTACTCTAGGGATGCAAAAGCACAGGCACTTTTTCTGGCAGTGGATCATCAATTATTCTGGGTGGTTAGGTCTGCTTTGATTAGAGCAGTGCTGTTTTCCCAGTGGGATCTTGTATTCTGGAGAAGACTTAAAGGTCAAGAGAAGGAACAGTCTACATGTGCAATGTCACTGTTTCAGACCAGCAAAATCTGTAATGGTAATAACACTTCCTGGATTCAAGAGATGAATAGGGGAAGTAACCTTAAGTCTTGAGAAAGGCTGTACATTTTATTTTTCATTTCTAGTTGCTTACTGTTTATCTTGCTTCATTCTAAACTCAGTATTGCCATTTTTTTTTTGGTAAATAAGGAGGGGAAAAAAGGAACACCCAGTCTTCTGTTGAAATCCTAGTGTTTCAAATCAAAGCTGACAGTGACTGTGTCTGAGGGCTGCATTTTGCTAAGGTGCTCTGCTGTTCTGCACATTTTTTCTTTTGCATCAATGCAAAATGATTGTTTCTGCATCATTTTTCCTTTTGGCTCAGTTCTTTACTGCTTAGACACTTCCTGCCATGGCATCTACAGCAGGTCTCATTTCTTTGGTAGGTAGAGTCTGAAGGGTTTTAACTTCCTCCTTGTTGAAACTCAGTGACTAGTTAATTGCAAGTTAAAAGCGTACAGAAGTTTTCCAATGCAAATCTTGTGGTCTGGGATGATTTGCAAGGTAAGCCATAGCTAACCAACAGCATATCCAATAGCAACTTTTAGTCACAATACTTTGGTACTACAGAGGTTTGAAAGAAGTTATTTTACTTCAAAGACTGTTTTGATTCTGTACGAAGGAGAGGGTTATGGAAGATTATTTGGAAATGGGGTAATTTGGGGAACCTGGACAAAAGGAAAGTCAACGAGAAGCTGAGACAGCAGCAGATGAGAGGAAGGAGACTGAGGTCAGGTTATAAGCAGCCTGCCTGAGGTTGTGACTCCCGTGCTGCAGCAGTTGAAGGGAAGATGGGTGCAATGTCCTGTTCGAAACTTCTTGGCATAATTTCTTTTCTTCCACTTGCAGGACTGATGCATTTATTGCTCAGCAAAGGAAAGAAAGTATGTTGAGAAGTGGTTGCAGCTTCGGAGAAGATTGGGACACAGGGAAATAGGAATTTGGGGCAGACGAAAACTTGCGGCGTAAAAAGATGGTATGGTGGGTCTGAAAGTCTAATTTATCTACCTGCCTACCTATGTATGGTGAATGTTATAGACAGTGAGGCAGGTGGAGAAAAACAACCCCAAAAATGGTGTCCTCTCCTGTGTCCAGCACATTGCTGAATGTCTTCTCTGGAGTAGAAATAACTTCCTCATATGTCCCACTAGTGTTTTTGTAAAAGTAAAGGCATGACCCTCAGCTGGTAGAAATGATTAAAGCTTTGATCATTTGTTCCTCTTGTGTCATGCTGGTATGGGGTTAAAAAGCTGCAGGGGAGGATTGGCCCTCTGGTGCTCTTCAGCGATGAAAGAAGCAGCAGAGGTGGCAGGAGCCTTTTAAATGTGCTTTATTTGGCAAGGTGTTCATGATACTCACCAGAAGGGTAACCACTAGTTATACATAAAACACCCCTGGGACCAGGAGCTGGGCTAAGTGACATAAAACCAAAAGCTGTGTCCAGCCATCGGGCCACAGGCTCCCCATCTCTGAAGCAGTAACACCTGGAAATCAGGGAGGAAAATGATTTAATCCAGACCTTGAATGTCTCCCTGCTACTACAGAGTGCAATGGCTGTCCAGGAAAAAGTGTATCTTTGCCTTTCAAGGTTATTATTGTTCTCCTGTCAGTCCACTGAAGGTTTGAAGTGGTGGTACATACAAGTGTGTTAGGGGAGAATACTTGGCTGAGGAATAAAGCTTTTGTTTCTGATGGCTTTGGTTTGGACATAGGAAGACACACTTTGAGAGCTTTCTAGTTCAAGATTTCTTGATTTATGCAAATATGCACTAAAAAAAGCATGTTTTTTTACCAGAGACACTGTCATTCCTCCCACAGTTGATTCCTGTACCTGGAGATCTTGCGCAGTGCCTTCCTCTCAGGGGGAATATATCTGCAGCTTAAAGTGATACACTTTTCTTTAAGTCTTTGCTAAGTGGTTGGCTTAGCTTTTGGGGTGAATAGATTATTTAAGTAATTGGAGTAGGGCAGCCTCTACATGTGCTCCAGAAGTAGCAGGTGTTTAAGCACAGCTTTGACCTTTGTATTTTAAAGGAATATTTTCCATCCTAGCATGAATATACGGATTTATCAGGATTTTGAGGTTTGGTTTGGTTTTGTTTTTCTACAACAACATTTTGATCATTAGCTGAGAGTAGTGAGAAACATATAATTCTTCAGTCTCTTCCAATTCCTATTAGTGTTACATTACAGTAACGTCCGCAGGCCCTCTCTCTCTCTCTTTTGGGATCCTTCTAAATTATTATATAAATGTAGAAATCACAAGGAAGTAAGCTAGGTATGACAACTTCTACAACAAATACTCTATATGATTGTCCCTTCAAAATGGGGAATTTTGCTCTGCAGTGTAACTGTGTTGCTTCCTTGGGCAGGTTGATGGAACAGAAATGCCCCAGTGCCGCATGTGCAGCTGCGCTCTTTGTCAGTGTTGATTACAAATGTGGGAAAAGCCTGAAATACCTGCCTCCTCCTTTACATGGGTGACTTTGAATGTTAGATTTTCAGTTTGTTGCTGCCAAGATCTCGTCTCCCATGCATGAAACATGTATGACTTTTCACAGTGTTACTTAATCTGAAATATTCCTTTTCAGCTAGCAGTTTGGCAGGGACTTTCCCAGACATGTGGTGTAGCTCAGATGATTCATTGCTTTATGCTTCTCCATTTATAGGGTTGCAAAATTCAATAAAACAGCAGTTCAGCTTTTAATCTGACTCAGTAGTTTGTGGAACAGCAGAACAATCAAGAGAGTCTTTAAGGCTGCCTTTGTCTTCTGAAATTAATTGCTTGATTTTTATTATGCACTTACAGGAATTTGTAACTGTCTTGGTGCGAGACCCCAGGATACAGAAAGAAGACTCATGGCATTCTTACATAGACTATGAGATATTTATTCACGTAAGTATAAAAATATGAGAACAGATTCTTCAGGCTCTTACTGCTGTTTCTGTCCAAGCCAGGGTTGTCTTTGGGATATAGATGGAATTTCTGCTTCTGAGATGCTGGAGGCTATTATTCTCTTTTTAACAACTGGGATGCAGTGGAACAGGTAAAGTGAGTTTGCCAATGGCCATGTCATAGGTCTGGCAGAGCTGGGGTTGAACCTAATGTGTTCCCAT
Source organism: Hypocryptadius cinnamomeus (assembly GCA_013400635.1). Classification (NCBI taxonomy): domain Eukaryota; kingdom Metazoa; phylum Chordata; class Aves; order Passeriformes; family Zosteropidae; genus Hypocryptadius; species Hypocryptadius cinnamomeus. The sequence continues at coordinate 39,184 of VYZP01060311.1, forward strand.
GTGCATTCCACAGTGTCTTGCAACAGACAATCCTTAGCTTTACTTATCGACTGGAAGACTGTTACAGTCAGTGATATCTTACCATTGTAGAAGAATGTTGATGTTCAGGTATTCATGGGAAAATAACTTCCTTTTCAAATAATTATCTGGTTATTTGTACTTTAAATTCTCCTCCATTCTTTTTGCCAAGTTAGCGGTTGTTGCAATGTGGTTGTTTTCAGTGCACATTGATGTTCATATTATGCTAATTTAGTGGTGCTTGGATGTGTAAAGTATTTGCATTTGGGTTTGTGATTGTAGTCCACCATATGTTAATGGGAGTGCACTTGGCATTTTGGTGCTTTTGTGCCGTAAATCTGTCCTATACATAATTTTGTTTTCTTGATTGTTCTTTGGTGGATGACATATGGAAGGTGTTATCGTAGTTTGCCAAATCTAGATCCAAGGATTTTAATTGTAGTGTAAAATAAAGGTATTTGAGAGCACCAAGTTACATGATTAATGCTTGGCACAAGACCAAAAGCATTTCCTTATTGTGTGGAAGAGTTAAGCAGTTAGTGTATGAGAGCAGGCAGTCAAATGATGACTTATTAAATATCTGTGTGATAAATACTTCTCTCCTGTGTGGCAGTCAGAGTTGTGAAACTTTTAAATTTGCAATGTGCTTCAAGTACTGCTTCCAAGGCAATTACATTTTTAATTTCTGATAAATAGAAATTCTGTAGATTTGGCAGGGTGGGTGCTGTATTACTGTTTCACAGACATCAGCGCCTCTGAATAAAAGTGTATTAAGGCTTTTTCCATGACTGCTAAGTTGGGGAGATGTTGTTTAGACCCAGTGTGTCTTCATTCAACTCCAGCCAGCAACTAAGCAACACACACCTGCTTGCATACATCCCCTCTGCCCCACCAGCAGGATGGAGGGAGGAGAATTGGGGGGCGGGGTGAAAGAGAGAAAACCTGTGGGTTGAGATAAGAACAGTTTAATAACTGAGATGTAGTAATAACATTAATAATAATACTAAATAATAGTAATACTAAATAGTAATAATAACAGTACTAATAAAGAAATTTTTTAAAAATAAAAAGATATAAAACTGTAGAAATACAAGTGGTGCAAATGAAAACGTATGCTCAGCACCAAGTAGCCAATGCCCAGCCAGTCTCTGGCTGTCCCCAGCCAACCTCCACCCTAGTTTGTTGCTGAGCATGATGCCATATGGTATGGAATATCCCTTTGGTCAGTTGGGATCAGCTGTCCCAGCTGTGTTTCCTCCCAGTTTACACCCCCAGCCTGCTCGCTGGTGGGGTGGGGTGAGGAGCAGAAAAGGCCTGGCTCTGTGCAAGCAGTGCTCAGCAGTAACTAAAGCATCCCTATGTTACAAGCAGTGTTTTCAGCACAGATCCAAAACACAGCCCCAGCTACTGTGAAGGAAATTAACTCTCCCCCAGCCAAAGCCAGCATACAGTGATATATGATCCATCACTCAGCATCTCTGAAGCTATTAAGCATCAACTCAGCTTCCTGCCACCACAATGCCAGGGCTTTTGGAGACCAAGTCCCTAGGTCAGTCCTACCATCCAGACTTCACAGTGGACTCCAAGTATTGTGTCTGCCTGGCTTTTAGGCCAGCTGAGTTCCCCTTCTACTCAGCCCTTATGGCATTTATCTTCTTAAACTGTGTGGTATCCTGGGTGTACTCCTCTGTTCCAGCAGGGTGACATCTTTGTGCTCTCTACAGTCTGCATCTTGTGGCTGGCTGGAGTTATGGCTCCTGGCAGGCAGAGAGGGTGGGCTGGACTGCAGGCAGTTTACTAATGGAGTCCTGCCTGGTATATGGGATTTCATCTAAATGTATGCTCTGTGGGAAAATTTGGCAAAAGTATTTAATTTCCACAAATTGTTTCTCTTTTGATGAATTGGCATTTTCTTAGTGAACTAATAGTGTTCTTTGGGAAAATTTCCAAATGCTGCTACTTGCATAGAGCAGTCATATTGGTTTCTTTGGTTTGATTTAAGTTGGGACCGGACACTGGAAAAACTCTGTGTACCTGTTTGCAGGATTGTAACTAGAATAGCTAGAATCTTTTTCCCCTGCAAAGATTGGCATTATCTACTGAAACTTTTTTCTGAGGTCTGTTTTTCCTGTTTCTGTAAGTTGTACTGTAATCCAAATCTCTTGCTTTTAAAAAGAAGGCAATGAAAAATGTTTCCCTGAGAAGCAGTAGAAACTGTCCTGCCTGAGGTAAAGCACAGTCCTTAACATAAACTGTCAAGCTTTCCATTGGCATCTCGGGCATTAGTATGAAGTTTTGGATGTGTTGTTAATACCATGCCTGCACTTTAGTTTAAGCTGATTTGCAAAGTAAATGTTTTTTATTTCCCAACAGACAAACAGTATATGCTTTACAAGGAAAACGTCCTGTGTTAGACGACGCTATCGAGAATTTGTTTGGCTCCGGCAGAGGCTTCAGAGCAATGCAGTGCTTATGTGAGCAGCTTTATATGTGGCTATTTAATAATCTGTCAGTCATGGAGGGAAGGATTGTTTCATCCTAATTCAGAAAACTACAGAAATCAGATCTTGAAAGTATCCTGTCTTTCTTACTAGCACAAGTTTATTCTGTAGAATGCATTTTATGTACTTTGAACCCAGAAGAATGTGGTTTGTACTTAGAGCCTTTTTTTGGTGAATCCCCCTCTAATTTGTAAGAGACTTGATCTATATTTTCTTTTGCTATGCACGAGTAGCAGAAATAACAATCTAGTGTAGGTATTTGTACCTTCTCTTTGTTCTTCTTCGGTGCGTTTATGTCTTGCAAGCACCATAAGAGACCCAGCCAGACATAGATGCGGGATTAACAATTGGACCAGAAAAATCAGATTAATTTATTTTTCCCCTTTGAGGTGTGTGAGAAGCCCTTCAGTTTCTCAACCTTGTGTTCCCAAATTGATTTCAAGAGCTTCTGGAACATAACCCTTGATTTTCACATGCTTGGGGCTGGCATTTGCTTTCTGCATTTTTCTCTGCTGTTTCTCTTTTGGTTTTAACTGTGTAATTTTTTCCTGTTTATAAAGACAGCTACCTGAACTGCCATCCAAAACTCCCTTTTTCAATATGAACAATCCTAATCACGTGGACCATCGCCGTCAGGGTCTGCAAGAATTCCTGGAAAAGTGAGTACAGCCTACCCAGAGGTGTTGGAATTTTTATGAGGTCATCAGTTTCTTTAAAATAGCTCATCTCTGGTACTTGAGAGCCACCATGTGGTCATCTGTACATGCTACACATTTAGTTATATTTTTTTACTTGCACTGTCATAATTCATACACGTGACTTCAGCTCTATTGCTTGGTTATAAGGAGGCTTCAGCTGGCTCTGTTCCATTGTGTTTCATTGCACTGATTATAGATAATAGGCTTAAATTTAAATCACTTCACAATTGCATACTAAGTTTGGGAGGTCTTTCACTGTGATGTCTATTTCTAGCTTTTAATAAGGAGCTGGATACCCTTGTACAAAGAAAGCCCCCACCTTAATGTTCATGGAAAATCAGTGTCTTTGTGGGCTAAACCCCTGTGAGCCTGGGAGCATTCTCTAGTGAGATCTCCTAACACAGAGCTTTCCTATAATGCAAATTGCTTTGTTTACCAGTCCCACTAGCATAAGCAAGCTCTAGCAGCTGTGACCATTTTCAGTGCAGCTGCAATCTGTGTAAAATCATTCATCAGGTTTAGCTAGACCCTGACCTGCATTACAAGGGAGTAGTGTATGAGTTTCAGTACTGCATCCCTCAATCCCACTGCTGTGACCACTTCACCTTCTGCAGTGGCTGAGCCCCTGTTGGTGTAATTTTCTGCTTTTCCTCTGCCATTCTTGTCGTGCCCTGGCACTGCTGGTGTGAGAGCAGGCTGCTCACAGCTGCTGAAGCAGGAGCTGTGTGTGCCTCTGGCTGCCTTAAGCTGCTGCTTGGGGTAAGGGCGTGGTGAAACACTGCAAGTAGAGGCTATTCATCTTCTTTCCAGTCAGTGTATTATAAGCCTCCCTAACGGACAACAAATCATTGGTCCTGAGGTATATTTGTTAGACTTAGCAGCTGAAGGCAGGGACAGCTAACTGCTGCAGGAATAATATTCTGCATGCAGTTATATAGGATCTGTGGCCAAAAGGTCAGCCAATAAATACTGGCTGAAGGCATGTGACACAGGGAAGAGAAAGCAGAAAAGGATTAGCGGGTATTTTTACACCTCAGGGAAGAAAAGCAGTGAAATGGAAGGGCTGTGCTGCTAGAAGCATGTCAGTGATAATATGAAGAGTGTGGTAGCTCAGGTTCCAGTGTCTGAGCAGTTCTGTCTCAGCTATGCTGCCCCATGGAGTAGTGCATTTCAAAAACCACTCTCATTTTGAAAGAGGCCTGTCTGGTAACAAGGTATGTTAGCATCAGAAATGTTTACAACTGCTGTCTGCAGTTCAAAAGGCAAAACAGAAAGGTAGATTATCTTAAAAGACATCCTCGTGCTCCAATTTTGTGGATGACTGTAGTTTAAATGAGTAATGACAGCATGTGGAGCATTTCATCGCGCTGCTGTTAGTCCAGGAGTGGGAAAAGAGGCAACTCGATTGTAAGGTAATGATTTAAATGTTTGAACTTGAGTGCAAGAAAAGCGTCAGCTTTCTCTCAGCCCTGGGGAGCAGTTGGAAGGAATTTTCAGAGGTTGTGTTGAGATGCACTGGGCTGGCACCGTATGTGCTGTACCATTGCCCTCTGCTGGCTGGCTCCGCTGTGCTGCTGCTGCTGCTGCTCACAGAAGGCATCTTCCTATTGGATCAGCTGCCGTGATGCTTTCCCCCCACCCCCATTTATGACGCTGAAGCAAAGGTTATGATTCTTTTTCTGAAATTGAATTTTGTGGAACTCCCTAATGAGAGTTAGTATAAAAGATATATATACCTATGTATAATATATAGGTATAATGTATGTATGTATGTAAAATATACACGTATATTCTGTATAGATGTATGTCCTCTATGTACAATGTGCATATATGTACAATATACATATGTTACATAGACGTTACATAGAATATACACACACTGGAATTTACTGAAGTGCTGGGTCTGGATGCTGCATGTTCTGATACATTAGAAAGGGGGGGGGCCCTAACCCAAAACTGCTAAGCTGAGAGCTCCATTCACCCCAGCAATGACAAGCTCACAATCCTACTGGTGTTTCTTTGTGGCAGTGGGAAGAAATTCAATTCAAGCCTGTGTGGCCCTGTCTGGGGAGAGGTTCACAGGTAACATTTTTAAATGTCTGCCTGTGATGCAGGAATCCCAGGTGTTACCAGGATCCAAGACATCTCTGAAGAGGGAGTTTAGATCTTTCAAAGTCTTGGTTTGTGCCCTGTGCCTGTGTGACCAGGTTTGTGCCCTGTGCTGTATGACCAGATTGCTGTAGTGCCTGCCTGTGCAGGAGCCACGTGCCTGAGGAGCCAGGATTGAGCAGCTGGAGGCTCTCTAGTGCTCAGCTTCTGGCCCTGGGAGCACTTCCATATTGCCTATATGTGGATGGCTAAAGAGCTCTGTTGTCCTTCCTCACTTTCCACTCCAGGGCGAGTTAGCACAGGGCACAGTGTGTACTTAGAGCCTTTGTGAAGCCTCTCCGTGCTGAACACAGTAGCGTAAGAATTAGGCCAACAGCTGGGAAGTTAAGCACTAGACTTTGGAGAAATCTGGGAACAGGTGTCCCATTTTGATTTGGTTTTACTGCACAAATGCAGGGTAAGATCTACTTGTCTTACAGGTTATTATCTCTGAGTGATGAAGAGCTGTAAAGCTCACTTCTTGTCTGGGCATAATTTAATATTTCAAGAGGCCATTTGCATTAACGGAAGTCAGCTAGCCCCTTTTCAATTATGAATTACTTTGTAAGAATAAGGAAAATTATGTGTTTTTCCTGCTAAGTATCCTCGTCCTTTTAGGATGCCTGTGAATTCACAGAAAAGTTTATTCTTAAACTAGAGGCCAAATTTGAAACACTATCTTATAATTTTAGCTTCTGCAAGATCCTCTTTGATTTCATCCATTTGTAGCTGTGCAGGTCTAACTTAGGGATTTAGATTACCCTCAGAGAAGATCAAGTGGGTTTGCTCATGAGAAAATGAATTAACAAAGCTATTTTGAATGAAATGTTCAGTTGATGACTTTTTTTTTTTTTCAATTGAATATAGTCAGATCCCAAAAACTTGCATGATTTAGGGAGAAGGATTACTTTTCAGACATGCAGTTTATGATGGGGTGGAAGACACTGAGAGTTTTGAGGAACAAAATGCATGGATCCACAGGGAATACAGGGCATCCACAGTGTTGCTGCTGCAGAGGGTCATACACTGGGCTTGCTGGGTGCCAGAGTGAGGAAGCCACCCAAAATTCATCTGCCTAAGGCAGAGCCATTTTCTGAAGGTGTCTGGTGTCAGGCAGCTCCTTTCCTTTTCCATTGCAGTCTCACGAGCTGCAGCTGGTGCAGGGTCAGTGGTCTCTTCTGGAGGTGTCTACACTGGGTGCTGTCTCAGGGATGTGGAAAGTGGGAGACTGGCTCCTAAAGGGATAGATTCCAGCTTGCCCCTGCCAGTGGCTCAGGCAGGAGCATTGGCAGTTGTGGGGCAGGTGGAACCACCTTGGGCAAGTTCCCTCTCTCCAGTGGAGCCTTGCTGGTATTTCCTATCTGGTGAAGGAATAATGTGTAGCAGGCACATGTGGCTTAATCTTCTCCTAACCACACGCATTATCACATACCCAACAGTTGCTTCACAGTTGCTTGATATCAGTAACATTTCCTCTCTTATAAAAAGTGAAGGAGGAAACACAGTCATTTTTTTTAAAGAGGAAACTGGGGCTTTGTTTGGTGTGGGCTGGGGCTGAGGGGCTGGATGCTCAATAGAGGGCACCACAGCACAGGCTGTCGTCCGTCTCTCAGCTCCTTGGGTTTTTCCCTTGCTCTCGTGAGCTGATGTAAATGGGCAGAGTAAATTTGTCGAAAACAAAATCGGAGTGTTAACCTTCCACGCACATTCAAGTATGCATCTGTCATTGTATTAGGTTACAGTAGATACAGGAAATCTTTAGTTAGGATTAAGTTGTACTGTTCAGCCATATGTTGTTTTTCTCCAGCAGAACAGTGTATAATATACATAATAAAATCATGGTGAAGAAAACCAGATTTTGGACCTTGTCCAAATAACAAAAACCACATGCTTTTTTCTTTTGTAAATATTTTTGCCATAACACAGGAAAAGAGAAATATTCCTCACATAGTATCCAGCATTTCCTAAAAATGACATTATTTCTTCTTCTTGTGATGTTTTTCAGTCTTGCTTCTTTAAAGGTCTAGAGATCACGAGCATTTACTGAAAGCTTACAAACAAAGATTCACATGGCTGTGAATAAAAAATTACTTGATTATCTCTAATTCTATTGTAGAGCCTTATCTTGCAGCCCCCTTAATCACATAAGTAGTCATTATGCATGTGAGCAATCTGGCCAAGAGGAGTGAAATCTCTGACAAGTAATGACTACTGATGGGATCAAGACTTGCAGGGTTTAGCCTTTCATTCTTGCAGGCGTGCATAGAAGGTCTGTTGTTCTCTCCAGTGTGCTCGGTCAGTTTATAGGAATGATTACCGTGAGCCATGACCCTCCCAGCAGCGCTGATTTCCATCCCTGTGAGCACAGCCCTGCCTGGCACTGGCTGCAGGGAAAGTGCAGGAGCAGCACTGGGAGCGCTGCCTGCTGTGCCGAGACCGCGCACGCGTCCAGCCTCCGTGAAGACATCCCAGCATTAATGTTGTGACGCTCCTCCCTTCCTCCTGCCTTTTTAATTTGTTAGGTGGTGGTTTGTGATTTTCATTTTTTAAGTCCTTGAAGCCAAGTCTACTTTTTAAATGTCAAGCCCTTCACACAGTGAGCCCCCAGGACAGCAAAAGCCTCAGAGAGCAACTGCTATACCAGCACTAAATACTACTAGTACCATCTGGTGAAAAATGTGTGGGTATTCCCTTGAAGAAAGAGTATTTTGAACAGGAAAGCATAACACTTATGGGTAGTGCAGAATTTATTTTACATTTTGACTGCTTGAAGCTTGCAATTAAAAAGTAGTCTAACCTGCTGGTTCAGAGGGGGTGGGAAAAGCAGCAGTTATTTTTTTAATTAAGAAAAACCAGAAATTCTTTAAGGGTACAGCCAGGTAAAACTTATCTGTATATCTGCTTTCAGGATGGTTTTAAATGACGTGCAAAATACGTTGGGTGTTACAATGTGAACACATAGTGAACACACACATATATATATATATATATATGAGTATGGGTGTGATTAGCTTTATGAACATCTTTCCATTTCTGCACCTTGGCTTCTCTTCACTCCCTTCACCTCCAGATGGCACTATGAAGCAGAAAAGAAAATTACTGTGAAATAATGAGTCTAATGTAAAGTAAAATTGGAAATTGACTTATAGCTGCAGAAAAAGGACAGTAGCCTTGAGGTCCTGATCAGTCTGTACTCTTATCACTTTTGTTTGCTGTTCCATGTGTTAGGTTGCTGCTGAGTTAATAACAGTGCTTTAGCAGTTCAAGGCTTAGCAGAATTGTACTGGACATGAAATAAAGCTAAAATGAATTTGTGTCCAATATCATTGACATTAGTGCTCATTACTTCTCTGGTGTAATGCCTCAAACCATCTAAAATCAATTTTAAAGATTACCCGTTATTTTATAAAGAAAATAAAATACATTTCAAACAGCAACAGAGCTGTAAGTGTAGTGTAATCTCATGAACAGTTAGTTACTCGTGTTTTCACTGGTTGGCAGGAAACTTTTGAAAGTACAGCAAGAGGAAAATCTGTGAAACTAAATGCCATTCACAGAATTTAATGACTTGGCTTTTTGCTGTGTTACTTGGCATTAGACACGCAAATGTTAGAATTGCAGAAATGTGCATCTCCTCGCTGTGCCTGGGAAAAACAGTAACTGTAGTTACTCTACAGGAAACTCAGGCACATTATCTTTCTTTTATTTTCTTTTTGTTTTTTGGGGTTTTTTTGTAAGAGAAGTAGAATATTTACTCTCCCGATTGCATAAACTATAAAAGTGGATTTATTGTTTGGAATAATGCCTCTACTTTTTGTTGCAATGTTTGTCTTTGTTTGGAATGTGGGTTTATCAAGAGTCAAGGCTGAAATCCTCTTTTAGTGGCTGCTGAATGATGGCTTTTCAAACTGTAATCATGAAGCTGTTGCTGTCAAGTTGTGTGGACCTGTAAATTCTGTTTTGAATCATTTTTACACAGCCTTTGTTGGATTTTAGACTACAAAAAAGTTTTTCTGTCTATTAATACATTACCCACATTGATTTTACAGACATCTATTGCTATTAAAACTGTGAGAATTCAGATTGGATTAAAAAGGCTTTCTCTGTGTGTGAAAAGTGTGCTTATTTTGAACTTCAGCAAAATTTAGTCTTTCTGAGACTCAATTTCACCCACACCTGGTAGATCACTAGGGTCGTTGGAGACATTTCCTCATTGGAAGGTGTCAGAGTTGGAGTTGTTTGGTTGAGAGTGTGTGTTCACCTAGGCAAGTGAAATGTGCATGCACACAAGTATCTCGTGGTTTCATGTAGATACCTCTTACTACTTATTTTAATTTGACAGATTTTTATGGGCTTGAATGAAGCCAGAAATCCTTTTGTGTGTTTATTAAATGTTATTGTAATCTTGGCCGCTTTAGAGAACAGTTTTCAGAACGTATTTGTGTTTAAAACGTTACAGGCCAAACACACCATTAATCTTATTCAAGAGAAGGAACTAATCAGTTACACTTTTCATTTTAGTCAGAGTACCTTTAAAATGCAATATTTCTTCCTGCTCTTACTAGTTCTTACATTAATGTCATCTCTTGTTTCCTGTTGCACAGCAAGGACTTTTTTTGGTAAAAACTGTAGCCTAAATGGGTATAAATAGGTAAGTATTGAGTCTGAGTAGCTTTGAGATGTTTAAAGATATTTTAATAATTTTTCTGTGGAGCATTCTTTGGTGTGGTCATAGCCTCTGATGTCTTTATTGCATGAGTAAAACAATACACACAAATTGAAGAAGTTTCTTGTTAATCATTCTAGGATTTGTGTAATAAAGAATTCCTTCTTTAAAGAAATGTTGAAGAAAAGTTGCATATGTTTTCTTTAAAAATAGAGACGATGATCCTCAATTCTCAGGCCTTGGAAAAGTCTCTCTGCAACTTTCTCTGTTACTGGAATGTATTGTATTTTGTTTACTTTCATGTGTTTTAAGTAAATACTCTGTGCTAAATTTATTTGGAGGCTTCATTTAAAATATGCATGAACCAATTTTTTTTTTTTAATTTAAGAGTCCCTGAAAACTATCTGCAAGTAAATTAAAACCAGTGTAACAGTGTAAATAATTTTGGCTAGTGTTGGCTCAGTTGTTGACAGGTATTCCAGAGTCCTGATGTTGCACATGTATGAAGTCTGTTCTGCCTACACACAGTCTCTTACACACTTCTTTACTCCACCAAACAAATCGGTGACTTGTAATTTTTATAAAAGCTTGGCTATTAAAAAAAAGTGAGAGACCAAATTTTTGTAAGAGTATATGCCTCTAACTGCCTAAAAATCATTAATTGATCCATGTGGTAATAGCAGATGGTTAAATGGAAGAAATGTCCTTGAAGTTATTCTAATAGCAGATGTGCCTAACTATTAGCTTCATCTTTTTACTCACCTAAAATTCCAAATAAGGTAATAAGAAAGTAACACGCACCTAATCATTTTAATACTTTCATTGCCTTCTGTTACTGATTTAGGATTCATATGAAAACTTTAAAACAGGACATAATTTAGAATTTGTTCTGGGAAAACACTTTAGAATATATATATATATATATATGTGTGTGCATGCAGGTTATATATAAACATTTGCCTTTTTTTCCTTTTCCAGGATCCTACAAGATGCATTATTGCTGTCAGATAGTAGGCTTCACCTCTTCCTACAGACTCAGCTGAGCCCAGAAGACATGGAGGCCTGTGTCTCTGGACAGACCAAATACTCTGTTGCTGATGCGATTCTCAGTTTTGCCTCTCTGAACAGACGCTTTCCTATAGAAGATGAAGAGGAAAAAAAAGGAAAAAACGATGCAGACTCTGATTCAGAGAGGTGATTTCTGTATATCCTTACTTTCTGAGATTATATATCCATACATACACACGCACATGCTTCACTTTTTTGTTGATGTAATACTAAGATAATGAAAAAATTAATTGACTGAGATTTTATTGAGCTGTGACAGCTCATCATAGAAGTCTTCACACACACCTCCACACTGAATTAATGAATGCAGTAGAAATTCAATTATCTGCATTCTGATTATGTGAATTTCATTTAGTCAGACTTGAATTATTCGCGTTTAAATTATCTTGCTAAAAAAATATCCAACTGCACTCCAAATGGCTAATTAAAAGTCCAAATTTCCTGTCTCTCTTTGTGACTGGAGATAATTAAAGTTCTCCTCTGTTACTCAGGCTTTGAGTGTGTTGTGAAAACCAATTTCCTCCTTTTATTTTTTTTTTCCTCCCCCCCTCTCCCCTTTTCTGCAGTTCATCCTCCGGGCTCGGACCTAGTGATGACAGCATTTCATGTGGATGTAAAGCAAGCCCAGCTTCTGAAGAATCATGAAAAATCATTCCTGTATTGCTACCTTAAGAACAGTACAGAGCAGTTCCTGCTTTGTTTCCTGGTTATGTGTACCACACAAACAGGGCTGTCTGGTAACATGTACCTAAAAGACCCATTGTTAATGCAACCATATGTCCTTACAAAATACTCAAAACAGACCTTGGTACTATCTTTGGTGATTTTTTTTTCATGTATCTTGGTGTAGGTCTACATGGTACCTATTTATGTTTTTGTGACTGTTAAAATCTCAGTATTGGGTAAGTCATGCTCTTCTGACATATATGGCAGTTTAAATAATTCCTTCAGTGAGTGTGTGTCTTGGATTTGAAAAATAAAGATAACTTAATTCCTCATCTTAAAATTGGTATATCATATCAGACATATTCCAAGCATCGTTTAGTTATTTGCATCAGAGAAGTTTCATCTTTAGAAGTCATTTGACATTGGTGATGAAATTACACACCCCAACAAGGTACTCACTTTTTAAAGTAGCTCAGCAACATCAGCAAAACAACATTCGTACAAACTGTATGCTGCTGACAATTTGAGATATAAATACATCTTCCTCTGGTCCTTCTGTAATGTTTATGGAAAGACTGGTTTTATCATGCGTAAGTACTGAAGGCAAAAATTCTTGAGCATGGTTGCTTAGAAGTTTAGAAATATAAATAAAAATTACATCATTTCTAGGCTTGCTGGAGATTCTCAGCTCCCAGGGAATTATGGATACTCATTCCCAGTGAAAATCCTGGATGAGGTCCATCGAAACCAATGGCTGAATTTTGCACTGACCTCGCTAGGGCCAGGATTTCACCCAACACGTTTAACTTTAGGCATCTATATTTGAAGGTGCTGGTAGAGGTGTTTTAGTTCAGCAGCTGAAGTGGGGAGTATCCCTCTCTGTGAGATGATGATAATCACATAGCTGTGACACCCTGCATGGATGTGGCCCTCTCCACTCTCTGTGAGCAACAGGAGCTGCTGATTTCATTGTGGCTGTAGTTACCACGTTGGAATATTGACCTTTTTTTCTTTTTTCACAAACAAAAGGCAGGCTTGAACACAACTTCTTAACCACCAACACTTATTTTGATTAAACGTCAGTTTTGCTCTTTATTGTTCACAGCAGCTGCATAGTGTCTTGTCCCAGATCCTGTCAAAGAGTATGTTTCACTGTGGTGTTGTATTTATATTTGACATTTAACTGCTATTAAAAAGAGCTAGGGGGTCTGATCACCCTAGCAAAGCTCCCATTAACTTCAGTGTGGTAGTTACCAGCCTAGAAATGGATGTAAATACATGCCCTTATTTTTTTTTTTTTTCCTTTTCTTTTTAAGGAAAACTGTGGTTACTTTCAAGGAAGGGGCATTTTAAACCTGTGAATTACAGAAACAATAGATTATTAAGTAGACAGCTAGTAAGGGGTAGCATAAACATGTGTGGGCATGTTTTTTCTTTTAAAGCATCCAGCTGGGAATCTGTGTAATTTTAGAAACAGGTTTTAGTAGCCTGAGAATAACATCTCTTAGGTAACTACTTTAAGCCACTGTATTTTGTTGATGGTAGCACTCTGTAAGATAAATATCCATGTTTCTTTTTGCTCGGTCTTACTGAATTGCACAAATGTATCTATTCACCGTCTCAGCTTCTATGTGAGTTAACAGCAACGCTATTTTTAATGTAAAAGTGGTAACTTTAATTAAAGCAACAAGTTATCACTAAAAGCAGCTTAAAAATAGCTGTTAACTGCCAGTCAGAGATTTTGATTACTCGATTTTTTTTTCTATATTATTTTTAAGATGGCACATTTCAAAAAAATTGTTTAGCAAATTTATTTAAAAGGTGGGAAGGATTTAAAAAGAAAAACTGGAATAATGTTGAGAAGAGTATTACAGTTTTTATTTAAGACAATGTAGGTTTTTCTTTTGTTTTAAAAGATTGAGCTAAACTCTTGAAGCACTTTACACTTCTGGCTTACTAACACATTCTCAGTACCTGGCAAAAATTACAGAAACACAAGGTTTGGAGAGCCTTTGTGGCTAATTGTATTTTTTAATTCTAGGAGCTTATCAGTACACCAACGAGTATTTTCCAAATGAAGATGTTTCTGAAATAAATGTTTTCTAATAGCTCTGTTGTTATTCTCTTATTTTGTCATTCTGTTAAAAAAATCTAAGACTACTATAACTTTCTTCTCAGCTTTGACAGAAATTTGTTCAAATATTTACCTATTGAATGTTGTTTGTGTAGCTACTGTTACTAGAATTTTTCTTCGTAATGGGGGAGGGAAAGTACTCCATGCTTTCTAGTATGTCTCCTTTATGTATCAGCTGTATATAATCACATATAAAGGCTTTAAGGCATTTTGTTTCATTGGAACATTAAATTAACTTTTACAAATGTAAATGTTAAACAAAAAATAATTTTCATGTCTTTTTTACTTTAATGATTTGGTAATTTTTCAGCACTATGACACACAGTTTGATCAGTTGTCACTGGTACTTTGATTCTCATTGTTTAGTTTTGAACCATGCTGACATTTCCTGCTAGCTTTTTTTTTAAAAACAGGATAATCCCTAATTTATAAATTAGAAGTAGTAATCAGATTACAGTATATCTAATTGCAATAATTCTGCATTCAAAAGCTTTTTTTCCTCTTTTGCTTATAGCTTTACATCCTCATTTTTATGATTATTTCTTAAAAGCTTTTAAGTAATTAAATCAAACAAGTTACTACTTTCTAGCTCATGTTTAAACCTGACAGTGAGGTTTCCTTTATTTCAATATCAATATCCTAATCACTTTATGACTTACCATGTGTAATTTACTCTTCAGTTATTTTTGTAATATGCGTATGTATATATAAATATATGTATACATATATATAGTGTATATATATGTGTGGATATATATACACACTGTGTATACACACACACACAGTGTTTGCATTTTCACTTCTCCACATTTTCTACAAAAAGTTTAGCAAAGAAACTCCTCAAAGATGGTGTATTTGGAGTGAAAATTGTTGTTTACATCACAGTGTATTTCTATAAGCATGGAGGGAAATTTTTACTCTAAATCCCACACTGTAGAACAGTGTAAACTTCAGTGTCTGCATATTTTTTTGGCAGGTGACATACTGAATTTGTTTTTCAGATTAATATTTAAGTTTTATATAACTACAATGAATTATTAAAACAAAAATGTGACTTGCTCTGTTATACACGGTATGGATAAGAAGAATAAACCTTGTATGGTCCTGTGTCATTTCCCTATAATTGCAGGACTAGGCTCAGGGCTGAGGACCGGGGGCTTCACTTTTCTTCCCTAGCTTTTACCAGGTGGCAAAAATGTAAATAATAATTTCCAGTCTCAGGCTGATTCTTTTCACGAAAGGCCTAAACGCTTTAGGAAATTATTACACAATTATTCTCTGCTTCGATGTTAAAAATGCACCATAACGGGTTAAGGCGCTTCTTTGCCTTCTGGAAGAAAACCCTCTTAGAAATGAATTCGAGTGGCCTTGTAAAACAGAAATGGACCTGTGGCCTTCGGGCTCGCTTTTGGCTAGCGGGGCGCCCGTGGATGCTCCGCAGCCGCGGCTGTGGGTGCGTGTGCGCCCGCCGGAGCGCTCCGCCAGCGCCGGCTGCCCGCGGGGCTCCGAGCGGCGAGCGGGCGGGAGGACTTGAAAAAGGGGGAGAGGGGAAAAAAAGAACAAAACAACCAGCGGGGAGGAAAAGGGAAAAGGACGGCAGCATCCCAGACCGCGCTCCCGCTGCGCCCCGGCCCGGCCCTTCCTCGCACGCTGCCCTGCCTTGCCCCGGGGCCGCGGAGCGGAGCGGGGCGAGAGCCTTCCCTGGCGCCGCCGCGCTCTCCGCCCCGCTCCGCCCCGCGCCCGCTACTCGCCCAGCCTTCATCCGGTAACTCGTGGCAACCGCAGCCCATGGCAACGGCGGAGGGGGAGCCGGGGCGGGGGCGGCCGCCCGCGCTGCCGCAGCGCTCCCAGCCTCCCTCCCTCCTTCCCTGCCTCCCTCCCTCCCTCCTTCCCTGCCTCCCTCCC
>VYZP01060320.1:0-32475 GCA_013400635.1 Hypocryptadius cinnamomeus
TTTGTTAACTGACACGTTATAAAGCAAGTTTTGTGAAACTGGTGTGCATGTCTTAGTTCAGTCATTAAAACAATTCACTAGAGAATGAACTTTTTAGAAGCACTTTCAGGATTCCATACCAACAAACCAACAAAGTTTTAACTAGACTTGCTGCTACTTACCAAATATCCATAAAGTACCTCTGCATACCAAGTTTGTAATGCTTTTAAGAAGCACATTGTCCTTTTCCTGCTTGTGCGGTTAAAATACTCCTCCAAGCCTCTGAAAGCANCTCCTTCAAACCTCTGAAAGCAATGCTCTTAAAACACATTCTCCTCCTTTCACTCCACAGAAATTAGATGTTAATGATGAAGGCAGTGCAACTGAGCTCAAGCCTGTTTCTAGCAACACTGAGGTCACAGCTCAAGGAATAAGGTTTTAACTTGCCTGACTTGTCTCTGATTCTACAACAGGCTGAAAATACCACAAATCTTTACAAACTGTCACTTATGCTTTCCTTTCTAAAACAGATTAAGCTGACAGAAGTAACATACCCCCATAAAGAACCAATCCAGTGACAATTTTGCCTGTTAACTGAGTCCCAGCACAATTAGAGGTCATCAGAGAAATACCTTCTTTCATAATATTCACACACTTCTCATGTTATTTAAAGGACAATTTCTCTTCACCAATACAGACAGGAAGAGTTTTTCTTTAATCTCAGCCAACCATTAAGCAAATGATATTTCATTTCCCTCCTTTATCATCCGGTGATAACCAAAAAACCACCTAAAATTCATACTTAGCACAAATTGAGTTAGAACTCAACTAGTTAGTTTGATGAGCTAAAAAATCTGTGAACTTGGAAACTGTATCGAAGTAGGAGACTGGACTTGCACACAGCACACCTGCATGGCTTTTTATCTAACTTTTGAGAGTTTCCCACTGCCTCTGAACTTTCATGTGATGCCAACAGCAAGAATCACATTGCAATACACAATTTCCTTCACTGTCACAGGGTACTTTGAGGGACTGACTGAGATATATTAAAGCCTTGTAGTAGCCAGCTGGGAATAATGGACTGCTCCTCCTGCTAGACAGAGCAAAGATTGTTTTAGTACTTGCATATAAACCCTTTCAAATTGAATGAGCCTTTCTCAGGTGCTAAAAGGTTTGACTCAAATTTGTTCAAATTTCTTTCATGAGTGTCCAAATCTGAAATTATGATCTATTAGACTAAGAACAAACCTTTATAAATTCTGCCCGTTTTTCCTGCTCTAAAGTGCAAGAGCAACAATAAGCTTGTATATATATGAAATTATCAAAACATACATCCACAACTATATTTTAGAAGTCCACAGAAGTAAAATAACTGATAATAATCTGTATCCTCTCTGCAAAATAGCTTTACAAGAGCACTGTAAAAAAGTGTTAGCAGGGTTATTTTGTTAAAATAAACCCACATTTCCTTTCCTCACAAGTTAAATGCCTGTTAAGGATAAAGAATATCACTGATATGATAAGGTACATGGAAATATAAAACATGACACATCAGTCATCTGAGTTAGAGGGCCCTGACCCATTCTACAGACTTTTTAGAGCACCTTTCCTGTCTGCACAACAAAAATTAAAACTATTTCTTAACATGACAATGCACGACTCTCAGGCTGAATGCAGCCTTGTCCAGATTCTGAAAATAATCTGAAGCACAGGGAGTTGCACAAGGTGTTCTCCCCACCCTTTCTTGAAGGGAGAAGCAAACACTATTTCAGAGCCCAATATCTCTCCTCACAAATCTCTTTTGGTGAAGCAACCTGTCCAGTGTGTCTCAGGCTGCACAACCTGTTCTCATTCTCCACAATGCTGCAGCAGGAAAACAAGAAGCCAAGGCAGGGAGGGGCAGAACACTCCACTGAGAAAGGAGATGAATTATGCACCTGCTACTTTGACATAAAAACTCAAATTTGCAAACCCATGAGCTGTTTATGCAGGTTGTATATGCATCTGCAACAGAATTAAAAGTCAGCTCAGGTCCTAGCAGAATTTATGAGCTTAAATGCAGTATATGCACAGCAGTTCTGCTGCTTCAGGGCATGATGATACAGAAGAGTCTCTGCCAGTCAATACCTAGATTAATAAACCATGATGGACTTGAGTTAGCACCACCTAAGATCACCTCAAAGTCACAGGAACTCTGATTCTTGAGGATTTATTAGCCCAGGAAAACATAAGCTGTGAAAACGCCAATGAACCCCCCCTGAAATGGAGTGCCAGGAAAATGGGGCTGACATCTCCAAAGGGTCAGTTCTGGACTGGTGCTACAGTAGAGCTCACAAACCTTGACAGATAATAAAAACACACTGTACATGTTTTGCACATCCAAATGCTTTCTAACAATAGCAGTATTATTGCACCTATTTTTTCTTATGAGCTACAGTACACCTCAGTCTCCATTTACATGGAGAATTAAGACTTGACTGCTTAAATCATCCTGCTCCATAAATCTTCAGTCATGAACAACTAATTAAGGAAATAAAATGGCCTCAGAGCACAGAGGAATTAATTTTATATATATATATATGTGTGTGTGTGTACATATATATACATATATATTTATACTACATATTACAGTCAGTTTGGCTAGCCTATTCATAATTCCCAGGTAAGTAGGATTTAAAAATAGCCTAACTGCATCATAACATTCTTAAGCTGAAAAAAGAATAATTAAAGCTCAACACATTTTTTACAGCTTTTAACCTTCAGCATTGAATCTGAGCCTAAAGCTTTGAACTTTTCTGCGTTCTTGAAAATTTATTAAATTAAACCAGCTTTTCTCTCCTTTTTGTTTCCCAAATGCCACAGAAAATCACGAAACTGGAATCCATTTAAGCCCTTTGTTACCACAAGCAATATTATTCAAATGATGCTTGTGCCAACTTAAGAAGAATCACAGACACAAAAGTGCTGTGTGCTGTCAGCAATGAATATTGGAATCAAAGCAAACAACACATTTGTCATAATCCATTTTTAAGATTTTTTGCAAAAACACACGTACCAAATAAAACTTTGAGGACAGCTACAATGGATGTTAATGAAAGTAAAAATGGAAGTAAAAATGTAAATACTGCACAAATGTAGCAACCATTTCTTCTATAGAGTATTTTCTTTGTTTTGTTGTTTTATAACTGCAAATTTAACTTTAAAATATTGCTAAGGTTCACATGATAAAAATTACACAAATCCAGTAGCCTGCTGGTAGTCATGAAATCTGATTCATCATCTCCAGTTTGGAAAAGGATTTTGAGATACAAATCTATTATTTACACATAGTAAAATTAGCAAGCACAAGGAACTCCCAGCCTTGTAAGAAAATTTACAAAAGCTTCCATTTTCTAAATTTAAAAGTTAAATAATTTTATTCTTTTTCTAGTATAAAGATATTCCTCACTACCACAACACATGTTCACCGTACTCACCTGATACTACAAGTTACAAAACCTTCAGCAATAACTGATCTTTGAGTTGAAGTTTGATCACTCTTTGAATGGGTAAAATCTGGTGGAGAATGGACTTGGACATTGAAATAACTCATCAGGATAGCATCAGATAGAAAGAAAGTCAATGGTTTTTACTCTATCATCTTTCAAGATCTAGGGAGCCATGGAGTTGCAACAGGATCCACCAGAGCCCTGCCCAGACAGGAGGCTCAGGCAAGGCCTAGAACAGAGCTGGCTTGTTTGAACAAGCTCTCCTGAGCCCTGATCCCTGAAACACACGGTCCTTCTTGGAAACAGGTCAGGTGGAGAGGATGCCACCAAAGACATCTAGCAGATCTCAGAACACTTTTCTGGGTCAGCCTTTGTGCAAAAGCCTTCAGACCAGATGAAAATGACAATTTACACCTCAGTAATTTAGAAACACAAACAAAACTGCTCCTCTGTCCCTCCCAGAGTGCTTCAGAAAACCAACAGCTACCAAGATCTCCATTTACACAAACAAGTAACAACACATACCACATTGCAAAGCAAATTAGGGTTATATCATGTAGTCCTTAAAATCCTCTAAATCTCATCAGGAACTGGGCCCTTCTTCAGTCAGTTCACCTTTTCCTGTATACAAATGTCAAAGTGACATCAATTAACTTACTACTACCACAGCAAGACTGTCTGCTGCCAGACAGGCTCCATCCAACTATGAAAGGAACAGGATTCCTTAAGCTCTCACAGTCTCAGACAACTTCCAGTGGAAAGTTCAATCTGTAGGCACACAAAGCCAGAATCTGGTTCACTTGGTGAGGTAAGGAACTCTTACCTTCTCCTCATTAATTACAAGAAAGACAAAACAAAACCATGCACAAGTGCACAACTATGCACGCAGTACCTACAAAATGTAAGTGGAGCAAGGGTGGGGTGATGCGAAACTTAGAAGCTTTATACCAACTGATACAGGAGGGCAGAACCTTCGAAGACCTATGAAGCAAATACTGAAACTTGCCTTATCTCAGCAAAGCCAGTGCCCCCACATTTATCAGTTCCTACTTGTTACAAGCAACCTCAGAACAGACCAATTGTAATTGATTTCTGTTTTGGGCCAGCAGACAAACCAGGACAATCACAAATACAGATTCAAACAGAGGCAACAAAGCATGTACAGGTACTGAAGGAAAAGGCCTGTTACTCAGAAGAGTAATTGCAAATTCAGCAAAACAAAGAACTGCACAATCCTCCTCACCTGGTACAACATTCTTTAGAGGAGCTACTTTCCTTGTGCAAATCCAGCCATCAGTTTGCAAGAGGCAAAGATGATAGTGTAGTGGTGAGAGCAAGGGGGAATCAAGTTAGTGCAGTGCCACATGAGGACACAGATTTGATTCAGGATATGAACCTGCCTTCCTATCAGCAAACAAACTGTCACCACAGCATGACCAGCTCTAAAGCTCTGTTCTACAACATAACATGTCTAAATCCTGACACAGAAGAGACACAATTTTACAAAGAGATGCTCTCTCCCCGTCTGGGTTTATAACACTGAAGAAACCAAATTTTCTTGCAGCAGTTATTACTACATGGAAGAGAGAAAAAGACTTCAAAATGTAAATTATTTTTATAAAAAGTAAAAAACCCTCCAGAACAGATATTAAAATATTGTTTTCTTCCAAAGATCCTGGCACATGTAAGTGCCCTCAGTCCTCAGACCAGCATTTGCAACACAGATTAACCCGGCCTGAAGCTGTGAATAGCTTTAACTGTTACTGTACAGCCCATAATTCCTCAGTAGTTACTAAATACAACATAACCAAGGCAGAAGATTTGATTGTGCTATAAAACACAGAAGGATAAGCAATGAACAAAGCAGTACCCGGCATCAGCAAATGACCAAGTCTTCAGATAGGAGTGAAAAAGCCAACGTGTGGCCACTGGGATGGAGACCAGGGAGGGGGAGGGATGTTTTGTCTAAGCTTGAATGTGTTTGTTTCAATACCAGAATCAGTAATTAAAAGTCTGTTAACTGACAATTAATTAAATTGATTAGAATTTCCTTCAAATTAGTAAACTCTTCATTTGGGTACGTGATGGGTAAAAGTGCGGATGATGACACAAAAGGAGCTGAATTACCTTTAGTAATCCAGAATAAGAGGAGTTAATCACACAGACAGACCACACCAATAAACAGGACATGACCAAAACAAAGAAACTGGTGTCAAAAAGCCTGGTAGCCCAGACCATTTCCAGAACAAGGTGCATATTTTCAAATCTTTAATTGGTATTTATTTACTGACCAGTCCTACCAAGTAGACAGGAACACAGATAAGCTACCATATATTGCAGTTCTGATAAGATTTGAGGCTTTCTCCTCTCCCTCCATTGTGTTACCTTGTGCATGCACTTTCTCCAGCTAGGGTGCTTCTAGTTTAAGGCAAAAAAAACCCCAGAACAATGCCTATGAGTTATTTAGGAAAGAACTGTGCTATCTACCATGGCTGTTTACAATACATGCTCCTAGAGTTCCTACTCCAAAAACCCATACTACATTCCTGTCTTAAACAAAGTCACTGGTAGCCCTTGGAAAAAATGAAAATCTCTTCTGTTTTCTGACCATCTCACACCAGTTTATCTCAGATTCCAGAATAACACACAGCACACAGAATTATCTTCCCCTAAAGGGAATATCAAAAGACTCAACTGAACAAACTCAAACTATGTTTGCTTGTGCAAACCCCTTAACAGGATAATTCCTCTTCAACCCTAACAGGTTTCTAAATAAGGTGCATTTAAAAAAGGAAGCAAGCCAGTCAACAGGACAGTAAAGACTAGGAAACTCAGGGTGCAAGTCCTCTACTCACTTTTCCCCCCAACTTGAATTAAAATAAATCAGCCCAACTGTAAAAAAAGTACCAAAGCAAACCCAAATGAAGCCACAGCAGCACAGAGTAAGGAAAGTAGAATGAAGAAATAGAGCTTTCCCTTCCCCTTCAGCAGCCAGGACCTGTTCAGTCCTCCTGAGGGGGAAGGGGAGGATGCAAAGCCCTGATATCACTGTGAGTGATACTCACTCACACGCTGCACAGATAGATCTAATAGTCCTAGATGTTACCACCCTACATTTCCAGGGAACCTTAGCTCCTTTACTGGTTTTCCCCTCTATCAGATAAGCTGTTAAGAGGTGGAGATGGTGGGTGCCCTATCAGCCTGCAGCACAAGATTGGCTCTTGTAGAACTACAACATTAGAGATGAAAAGCTTCTTTGCAAACCTGTCAGCCCTGTGCTGGAAACAGGCTCCAGCTTGGAACAGCTTTTCAAAGAGAATGGAGGACACAGGAGGGTACAGCAATGATAACCTGTACAGACCTGAAAAGAGATGTGTAACATATACATATTGTAATAAACATTTTTGAGGCAGCAACTTGGATTCAAATCCTAATTTGATTTGGCAAAGGAAAAAAAAAAATCTACTTTGCTCAGGCAAAGTAGTATTTCATAAGTCATTTTCACTACTCATAACACTATAAACTAAGGCAATATTTTCAGTAAGACCTGCAACTGTAAATTGTCACTATATCACAGGCAATGCTAAAAGTGACAGACACTAAGCAGTCTGTAGTAACTGGTTCTGTCACAGTAGATAAAACTATATTTTTAAAATTTAACTTTATTTAGTTAGTCTTCTAAAGGAAATCAAGAAGCTCGGGGTTTAGACTGCTGATTGTGCTAGAAGCTTTCAGTGGAACTTAGAATATATCTATAAAGTAATTTTTTAGTTATTTAAAGTATTGAAGTTCTTATTTAACTGCCTTAACAAATGCTAAGACACTCTGAAACAACAAAACATTACTTTTTAGCACCAGCCTCTTTTGCACTTGGGCTTTTCCTTCTACAACTTCAAAAAATAGAAAAAAATAGACCACTGAATATTGTAGGCAAAAGAAATACATAGAACAAACCCCCTCCCCCAACCAAGAAACACACCATAAATCTTACTCATATGAAGTGATCTTAAAAAACAACCTCCCATGAAAATCTGTGTCATACATTTTAAGTAAACCAACCATAGATCACAGTGATCTTACTTACATTGCCGATTTACTCACTGTCACTGTGTGTATTTGTTGGTTGGATTCATATTAGGAAATCAAATACATACAATATATTCAGTGTGAGTAGCCTGTCCCTGGTAAATGGCATCATTAAAATAAATGGCTTGTAGCTGGAAAATGCCATGCCAGAAAGTGCTCAGTAACACACAGAGCTGGTTAACACAGGTCTCTCTCCCAAAGTTACTGCTTATACATGTAGTAGTTTTAAAACACAGAACCAGAAAAAAAAATCAGTGCAGTATTAAAGACAGAATTTAATTAATATAAAATATGTTAATTCAAGGTTTTATTAAGTGAATTTTTACCTAAAATGTAACTGTATAGACAACAATTTATTGCTTCTACCTAACTTTTTTCACTCCATTAAAACAAGCAATATACTGGAAGAAAACTGATGGTAGGGATGGTAGAACTCAAACGTTGGATAAAATGTAGAAAGTCTTGAAGAAACAAGTCCACAGATCTCAGGACTTTCAGGTCTTAGACTTATTTAAATTTTCATGCTTCTCTCGACTGAGCAGCTAAAAAGCTTCAGTATTCTACTGTGTATGTTAGCCAAGAGATACTTTTACAAGATAGTTTCCAAACACAAGTATTTCCATCTGCCTTCATATCAAGTAGACCTAATTGTTTCCTTAACATTTGTCTTTTCTCCAAGATTTTCTTTACTCAAAATGATTACAAATCTCTTTTTTTTTTCCCCTTCTGAAGCAACTCTTACCCTGGGAAACAGCCATTGCTTGGCACTGTGTACAACTGGACTAAACACTCTCCTACATAATGACATACTATGGAGATCTCTCAGCTTCTACATATTTCATGTATTACTCATAAGTATTTGCTGATGCAGATGTTAGAATGAAAATTTCCATGGAGATCAGTGTGCAGTTTCTACAACTGCAGTACAGATTGTGGAACTCTGCCACTAGTCTTCAGCTTCACCATTTTTTCCATGCTTAATTTTTCAGCTGGAAGAGCAGTTGGATCATAGGAGGATTATGCTACGTGTGTTCATTTTATTATGAATATACAGACATATATACACTACAGATGAAAAATATGTCCCCTCTCTTTTAAACTCTATAATTATCACTCCCTACTGATTATTTAGGGGGGCCATTAAGATTTACTAACACATCTTTACTTTTGCAAATTTCCACTGCCTATAGCTCAAAACCATGTTCATCTCCAATCCCTTTAAAACACCAGTAAGTGCAGAAAAGCTCCAAGAGGAATGTTTGTAGCTGACTAATGGGAAAATGCCCAAGCTACCAAACTTCACAGAATAATCTGCACACTACAAAAGAATAGGAATCCGTGCATCAGATACCAAGAATTTTGCTTTTATAAAATAAATAAATAAGTATTTTAGGCAAGATTTGCAAAGGATTGAAACTGTCCCAACCAAAACCCACACAACCAAAAGACAGGGGTTTTACCCACATCCTGCTGCTATGGCAGGATACAGATTTGTCATTCTAACAGTGCTATTGCACAAGGATCATTATTTATCATACCACAGTGACATATATTTTTATATTCACAAAACAACAAACCCCAGCATTTAAGAGTCAAAAAAAGTTCTCTTTGGATCAATGAATTAACAGAAACTGCAGCTCAGCTGCAATGAATTTTGAATTTTGTTGATTGCACAAACCAGAACAGAATACATGCTAGCACATCCAAACAGAAAATATTTGAAAATACAGCTGATGCTTATTATCTTCCTTCCCTGTGTTTGTAACCAGCCTGAATTCCAGCAAGCACAGCTAGAGCCTATTTCTGGACTATTGGCAAGAACCAGGATTCATTAGATGAGTATAGAGTGTGTATAGACACAGAAATGTTTTGAAAAGCATTTTAATTTTTCAGAACAGGAGTTGGACATACCTCATGATTTCTGCAGAATAATTAAAGACAACAATGTTTAAGAATGAAATCTTGAGAGTGTTTGTAAAATAATTATTTTTAAAAGTGCACTTACAGATTTTAAAAAATAAATTTAATTAAGACTTTGCTTTGCAAAGAGGGTGAAGAAACACACCTCTGTCATTTGGCTTATTGTATTGGCAAAAGCTCCATGCATTGTTTACTGCTCTAGGCTAGCTGGAGCAGGAATATCCTTCCTTAACCCTTCAACCTAAATTTCTTTTTCAAATAAATTTGATTTACTCAAATGCTGTCTCAAACACTGAAGGATTCTGTAATTAAACCAGAGTTTTAGAAAAGAAAAACATCAGGTTATGTTGTAAAACCCATCTGCATACCCACAAAGGAGCACAGAGAAACAATGGCACGTAGGGCAGGGGAGAGCCCAAATACTGCTCAGCTGCTGCCAGGAGCTCACAGGAGAGCCACCAACCCACCAAAGTTATGAAGTGGAACCACAGAATGGCTGAAGGGACCTGTGGAGGTGATGTGGTCCAACTCAAGGATGGCCACCAAGACCCCACGGCCCAGGACTGTGCCCAGACAGCTTTTGACTTATCTCCAACAATCCATAACCCCCTGGACAACCTGTGCCAGTGCTTGGTCACTCCCAGAGCTTAAAAAGTGTTTCCTGGTGCTGAGGCAGAACCTTCTGTGTTTGTTTGTGCCACTGCCTCTGGTCCTGTCCCTGGGCATCACTGAGAAGAGCCTGGCTCTGTCCTCTTTGTACCCTTCCTTCATGGATTTGTACCCACCAACAAATCCCTCCTGAACCTTTCCTTCTCCAGGCTTAAACAGCCCTCCCAGCTTTTCCTCAAGGAAAAGAGGAAATGTTCCAGTGCCAGCCCTTTGCTCTCTCTGGTATCTCCATGTTCTTCCAGCACTGGGGATCCCAGAACTGGAGCCAGCAGTGCAGTGTGGCCTCAGGAGTGCTGAGGAGGGGCAGCACCACCTCCCTCCCTCCACCTGCTGCCCATACTTTGCCTAAGGCAGCCCAGGACACCATTGGCTCCTCTTTACCACAGGGGCTCATGGCTGGCTCCTGCTCACCTTGGTGCCACCAGGGCCAGCACAGGAGAGTCATCTGCTCTCCTCCAGTCCTTGGGCACCTCTCCCTCTCTTTGTTCACTCAAAGATTATCCTGAATGTCCTCTCAGTGATATCTCTAAGCTCTGTCACCATTTCTGGATGCACATCTGTGTAAATAGATGATTTACAATCATCAGTCTACAATGATTTACAATTTAACAATTCATTATCCTTGGGTGCTTCAGGCCTGTTTCAGACTGACACAACATTGAGTTGTTAGACATCTCTTTTGCTGCATACTTCACATATTTAAATACCAAATGCAAATATGTAAGTCATCATACTCTTAAACTGCCCTATGCATCCAACTAAATATCCAGTAAAGGGACAGACAAGGCTGAAATAGTATGAGATTTTGAAGTATTTTTTGAATAACAGTGAAGTAAGCCTGTGATATTTTATTTCTGGGTAGAGCAAGGATTAGGCTCTTTAGAATCCTGTTCTGCTACAATCTTTCACACTATGGTTTGGGAGATATGATTTGCAAAGCAGAGTCACATTCAGAGCACCTGACTGAGGATGCACCTGTAGCTGACTGGGATGAGCATTTCAATGACAGCCTTACCACTGGCAAAACCCCCACAGAACAAACCCAGGACAGCTATCTCCAAGACTTCTGTAAGCTATTCAGTACACCCACAGGCATCACCCTGTTTGGAATAAGCAGTATTAACTGCAGCATACCTTTTCACTTCTGTGATGCATGCTGGATCACAAGCACTATCTGAAAATGTTTCTGCCAAATCTACTAAGAATTTGAAGTATTTTTAAAGTTTAATTTTCAGTGAAACCTGCATTCCAAATGGTTGTGAGCTCCTGGGAACAGATGGGATTAAAACAACAGATTTCAAGGATCAACCAGTTTTTGCCCAGTTGAGGTGATGTATAAACATAAGTCTTCACTGAAGTTTAGAATTAAACAGAATTAGCAAATACCCTGTAACACTTGAAATGATCAAAATGAGCATAAATTATGTTTATTTCCTTGAAAAATGGTTCAATATTATACACTACCCAAACAGATTCACCAGTTATTTCAGTAAAGATTTTAATCAAATGGGCCCTAAGCCCTATATTGTATGTACGAAGAGGAATTAACGTTTAAGTGAAAAACCTTAATTTCACTGAGTTAAATGACATTAAATTTAAAGGAAAGTTTTCATAATAATATTTCTTGGCATTGGTCTTATTTTCTTGTTTACATTTGTGAATATATTTTCTTATTTCACATACATGGAAGTTTGATATAGAATCATAGGATAGTTTGGGTTGGAAAGGACTTTAAAGACCACATAGTTCCAAACCGCCTGCCATGGGCAGGGACACCTCCCACTAGACCAGGTTGCTCAAACCCCCATCCAACCTGGCCTTGAACACTTCTAGGGATGAGGCATCCAAAGTTTCCCTGGATAACCTGTTCTAGTGCCTCTCATATAAAGTGAGAAAGAAGATTACAGTGATGTTACTATAGGAGCACTTTTTAATCAATTATGATTACTTAAAAACCCCCAAACTAGGCCAACTGAATACTCAGTTATGTAACAAAAATAACAGTTAAATTATCTATTATCTGCTGCATAAATTCTGTTTAGTGCTAATTACATAATCGTTTCCATTATTATATGTGTTCTAAGAATTCCAAGATACAGCAATTTTTTAATTAGCACCCTAATAAGTTATTCTTAGAATGAATATTTATTAAAATGGCAGTTAAATACACTTGATGTAATTGCATTTTGAAACCTGTAAAGTGTACCATTTTTATTTATAAAGCTGGCAAATGTTGCCTGCACTTGCTGCTCAGCTGCATGACACCTTTCTCAAAAGCAGTTTCATTATAATACTAGGCAAACATCTGGCAGCAAGTCCACAGTGGTTTCAGCCACTGGACACAGCAGTCATTTTTCACACTGTTGGCACCACGGTGAAACCAAGAGCAGAAGAACAAAGCTGTCAGAGCCAGCACGCAGCCAAGTAGCAAGGATTAAAAGAGAAGGAGGAAGAGGAGCACTCCTGCAGAGCCACTGTGTGTTCAGTGCTGCACTTAACCCAGAAAATCAAGTTAAAGGCAAGTGACTGAAGTCACACAGCAAACAAAGCTGTCCTTTTTCTGGAGACTGATTAGAAGGAATAAAGAACCAATTGCTTGTGACACATAAAAACTTAATTATTTTCCTTCTATTTAAGCAACAGTGCATAAAAAAATTAGGTAAATACGCTTTTATGCTTTGAAGTGGGTGTAATAAATTCCCAAGCTATGCCTTCCCTGCTGAAGATGGAAAAATGTTTCATGAACACTGCAGTTAATATGCTTGCATCAGTATTTCCAGAAATTTTATGTTCTTGAAGTAAAGTAATACCATGTAGTTGATCTCTATAACTCTTTGCTTATGATCTGGGTAATAGGCCGTATTTCCCCACAGAACATCATATTTGCTTCCTAGGATGAATCAAATTTTCCTGTGTGACTCTAAACAAGGTCAAAACAATGATAATTTGGTCAGTGACACTCCTGGAAGCCAGTATCTGGGCACATGCCAGGAAATCCTAAAAAAAAGAGAAGACTCCTAATACAAAATGCTCTATTTTACACTTAAAAGAAAAAAAAAAGGTGAAATGTGGCCCCAAGACTGAATTCTGTATTTAAAACTGGAAAAACATGGGCACCATTTCTGCAGTGAAGTGACTTTCAGCAGCAAGGATAAAACGAGTTCTTAGAAAGAAACCCTTGTTAAGTGTTCATGCATTCCTGTGATCCTTTATATGGATCTGTTACATGGTTAACATGCTGCCACACTTACAGAAGTGTCTGCTGGGGGAAAAGCCTGCTTCCATCTCTTCTGTTACATTTCTGCATAGGAGTATTTAATTCTAATGACATTTTGTTTATGAAAGTCCCAGCAGAGCTATTAAAGTTAGACATTTACGAAACTGGTACTCCTCATAGAAAGAACTGTATTTATACCCAAACCAGCTGACAGCTTCTCCAGAAAAACAAAGAAGAAACCCCAAATCCTTCATTAAGCTAAAAGAAGCAAATCCCTCAGAAAGGCTCAGGTAACATTCCCAGTACCAAAACAGGACCAGTTCCTGGTCCTGGTCACACCCCTTTATGGAAGAAGGAGAACTGAGATAGGAACAATGTATTCCCCAGAAATCAAAGTCTTGAAATTACAAACATCAAAAGTGACTTCAAGTATCGATCTGTAAGTCCTCCTGAGAGGCATAAATTACTACAGGTCCCTTACCCAGACATTCTTTAAAAAAAAATGAATTCCTAAAAAGCATTATTTTTTATATTTGATTTTATATTACCACAGGTACATGATTAATTCAAATTCTTCCTACCTCTTTACCCCAGCTTGTTTTATTGTTTGTCCAGCCCACACAGAAACTATAGTGGTATTTTAAATACCAGCAACATAAACTCCACAACAGTAGCTACCTAGGTTTTAGAGAGTTTCTTTTAAAATTCCACATTTGTGCATTTGCTTATGAACAGAAGCATCACTAATACCATGTGATTTTTGTGGTCTATAAAAAGATGCCTCAAACTCTTCACCACTGAGACACACGCAAGAGATGAATCTTCAAGAAAACTCCTGTGTAACAGTCAAACCTGCATCACTACAGTCACTAAATACTTGGATTATGGCTTCTCATAGGGTTAAAATGGTAATTCAAAAGCAAATTCAAGCTGGTACATAGTTTTTCACTCTCTGAAATATCCTTGTATATAGTATTAGCAGGCACCCCTGATGAAGGAAATGACTGGCATCTGACTCCAAGGCTTTGGAACACTGAACACTTGCTTTATTAAAACTATACTACTTTACATTATATTATATTAAAGAGAGATACTACTATACTACATCATACTTACTTCTAACAACTGAAAAACTTGTGCCTGTCTGCTGACAGCTTTGTGCGATTGGCCAAAGAAACAAAACAATCCTCAGCAGAATCCAACTACCAAATTCCTTCAGGTAAACAATCTTCCAACACATTCCACATGTGCAAAACAACAGGAGCAGAGAATAGAGATAAGAATTGTTCTTCTCTTCTCTGATGCTTCTCTCTGTCTTTCCCAGAAAATCCTTGCGAAAAACTGTGCCTTGCTTTTTTCTGTGAAGAGAAATGCGGCCACACTCGTATTTTCTGCCTGAAATGAAATGAAACCTATAATGGTGCCTTCCTCCTGCTTTCATTATATCACAGAAAAGCTGGTGGGAAATGACCTATGATGGACATTGGGTCCAACTCCCACTCAACATGAGATTACTGCACACACCGGGTCAGGATTGCTGTGATTTCATTGAGCAAACTCTTGAAAACCATGTCCAACCTGAACCTGAGCCTTCCAGGCAACAATTCCTGTGTTCCCTGGCCATTTCCCTGTGTTCCAGCAGCTTCCACTCAAGGACAGCTTGGCTCTGACATTTTTGTAGTTGTAGATCACATTATAACGCCCTCTCAGCCTCCTCTTTACCAGACCAAACAAACCCAACTTCTTCAACCTCTCTTTGTCCTTCGCGTCCTGCAGGGTCCTGATTATCTTGTCCTTTGCAGGGACCTTTCTGGCCCAAATTATGAAGCCCCAAACTGGGCACAATAGCTCAGGTGTGGGCCCAATAATGTCACACAGAAGGAAGGCACCTGCCCTTGATCTGCGAGATATGGTACAACACAGAACTGACAATGGCCAGAAATTCCAGATTAGTTGGTATTTCCAAATCAAAGGCAATGACTCACTCGTTCCTTCTTCAAATCCAGTCTATATATGGTACAATATCATGAAATATGATGACATACAGATTTGTAGTATTTTTTACTCAAAAGAGATGAGTTCAATGCTGACAGTACATTTTTTTTCTGAAACCCTTGAAAACACTCAGGGAGAGAAGTGCAGAATCTTACAGATACTTTTGTGAAAAATAACGTATGATTCACTACAGCCTTCCAGTACCAAAAGCTAAAGATACTGTCATGCAATTTCACTAAGAACTAAATAAAGCCTTTTGAAAACACTGCCCTGACAAAATGATTCTAAAAAATGAAAGTCTAAATAACTTAAATAAATAAAAATAAGAAAACTGACAAGGGTAAGCTGTTTAATGAAATAAGCAGAACAAGAGTAAGGTCTCAACTTTAAGACAATCTCTCACAATCTGAAAGTTAGTCAGGGATAAGATCCGTGAGCCCCTTTGTGGGAAAAAAAACCCCTCAAGACAAGAACTAAAACACAACAAAACCCTCCCAGGTTTCATTCCAATTCCCCATTAAATAATTTTAGAATTCTTCTCCTAAAGTGGATGATCCAGAGCAAGGCCAGTTTTGATTCAATTATCTTGCCCCTATCTGTGCTAGAAGTAGTCCAAGAACTGTATTTAAAACACTGCTTTCTTGGCTACAATTTTGCTCTGTGTCACAGACAAAAGCACTTTGCAGACTGTCCTCACAGCCTGCTTCCAGAAGAACCAGTTTGGGTTCTGAAGGAAACCTCAATCTGTCCTTATCAGCTTATTCATTCAGCTTCCCAGTGGCCTGAATGCATACAAACCTGTATATCAACCACACACATCAACCTAATAAATAAGGTGTAGAGTATTAGAAGGCTGGAGAAGAACTGGTAACCACTTTCTTTATGAAGACATTTCTGTAGAAATGAACTACAGGTAAGAAAATCTAATATGTGTTGAATTAAATTCTGAAAAACAACTTCAATGCACTGTAAGCACAAAGCACTGCCCTTTAAATTGCTTTAAAAAACACTCAGCATGTTACAAGAAAGCAATCTGGATTTAAGAAAAGGCAGATAAATAATGTGTATTGGCTTCTAAGTAGTAAGGACTGATCATCATTCTGTTCCTGAGAAATGGTGGCTGCACTTCAGAGATATTTGGTGTTAGAGCAGGTAACTAAAAATCAGACATGTAAGCTGAGAAAAAAGACAAGAGAAAATGCATGGGATGTGAAGAGAGCAGTAGAGGAAATGGACAGCCAAACTAAGATGTGAGCTGTAACAAACTCAGAAGTAAGGAACATGCTTCTCACAGTTTTCTATACCAGAAGTTCTGAGTATAGCAATTAAGAGCTGTACTTGAAAATAAGTTTATTTACACTGATATATTTTTTTAGACCTCAATGAGTTTACTACTACTGGCTTCTGAAAGCATCAAGTACTCTTCCACATGGATTCTCTCAACTGAACAGCAAAAAAAGAGAATCTGATGTCTAAAAATATTCAACCTTCACATTTTCTTATTTTTGATTTTTTTGTATCTCTGTGATATGAGTGAACTGTAGTAGAATCTTTCAACATGTAAAATATTCAACATTAATCCAGGAGATCACGTGGCCACTTGTGCAGTGACAAGGTGTCAATATACTTCATTAATATGGTTGAATTACAACACTACAGAGATTGATGATACACAATATGCAAGACCATGAATACTAATACATAAATCCAATAGAATTTAGCCTAGATTAGATTTGCTAGCTGTCAGGCATCATTACATTGCATTAATTTTCCCTGCTATTATCAAACCACTGCAGAGATGCAGCAAGACACAAAAATCACTTGAGATGTCTGTGTCCATGCATGCTATGAGTATTGAGCAGCCTTCTGGAAAGAACATCATACCTGATAAAAGTCTGTCTTATGAGCTAGTAGCTTCTCCATCATGTGCCACAAATGCCCACAATAACACCAACTGGTAACGCATCAGCCTAGAGAAGCATTTCAGCTTGTTTTTGTTACCCTGGTAAGGAGATACCATTACTGTAAGACACCAGTATTTTTCTAAATGAATTGTTTAGAAAACAGTCCCTTTAAAACATATTTGGTGCCCAGCTGCCTCACAGGTTAAAGAAATCAAAACTATTTTTAAATTGTCTCCTTTTTAGCACAGTAATGCTATGCCTAAATTTTCTCCCTATGTAGAATTGCAACTATATTGGCCCACAGATTACACATTACTACAAACACCACACGATCATCTAGGTTGGAACGACTCTCTGGAGGTGACCTAGTCCAAACTCTTGCCCCAAGCAGGTCAAAATAGACCTGGCAGCTTGGAGCCTCATGCAATCCACTTCTGAACATCTCTGAGGATGTTCTCCGTGAACTCTGTGCAATCAGGTGCATATTTTTCTTTTCTTTGTCTCTAATTGGCATTTCTTCATGTTGCAATTTGTCCACATGGCCTTTTGTCATTTCACTGTGTGCCCAAATCAAGAGTTTGGCTCCATCTGCTCCATATCCTTTTATGAAGTAATTGAAGACAGCACCAAATCTCATCTCAGCTTCTCTTATTAAGGCTTGACCAACTCATTCCATTTCTGCTGGACTCCTGCCAGCACATCATTGCTTTTCTTGTACTGGAGAAACCAAGACTGCACACAGGGCTCCAGGTGTGGCCCCACAAGGCATGAACAGAGGGAACAATCACTTGCTTTGCCTTGCTGGCTGCACCTCTGCACTGCTCTGCTCTGCAGTTGGCTGCCTTTGCCACAAGAGTACACTGCTGACAAACAAAAATGAAGTTCTTACCCGTAAAAACATCATCCTACAGGGGTATTTATGTAAAAGCACTCAAGAACAAAGACTTTTTAGATTTAATCTGAAAGTGTGGAGGCATATTGGGACCTTTATCTCTAAGCACTCTAGATATATGAGAATTAATGGAAGGAATTGTCATCAGCTCCCTCACATGAAGAATGTCTTGTTCTCCCACTCCCATGCTTCAAAGAAAGACTGGAGGTGGAGAGTTGTGCAAAAATAACCTTCAAGAGCAAATTGAACTTGCAGAGGTCAAAACTCCAAGGTAAAGAGTATCTCCAAGGGTTAATCTTATCACTTTATTACAGCTCACACTTTAACACAGTTTACAAACACAGCTTCCTCACAGGCATATTTACTTTATACCAATACCATAGTGGCTGCCCACCAACATGCTTAAGGAATGCTACATCAGAAATAAACAAACTAGAAAAAAAATCTTTAAAACCCCCCTAGAACCTAGACAGAGTAGAGGTGCAAAAAAACCACCCAACGAAAAACGGAGGAGAAACAAAGAGTACAGAAGATGGAAAGAGTCTGTGAAAAATTCACATTCTTATGTTGAGGTAAGAACTTGTTCCACGCTCACTTACACATTTATGTGTCCTTGTGACTTAATATTACAAATCTAAGGCACAACAATTCAAAACCTTTAAAAAAACCAACCTCAAAACAACAAAAAAAAAACCCGAACAACAATCCAAAACCACAAAACAAAACAAAGCACCACTAAACCCCGAAAACGTTTATGATCGTACCTCAATGATCTGCTACCTTGAATTAAAATTACAACAATACACACAAAAGTGGAATTGGAAAAACCCCAGACTTCTTAATACATTCCCAAGCCTATTCTTTAGACCCAGGCAGAAATTGCAAACCATCCACATTCATCCTTTTTCCAGTTAACCTATTATTACTGCTGGCTTTTTTTTCCCCCGATGAGTCCCTTCTCTTTTGCCTATGACTTTTCCCTTTCAGAAATTCTTCATGGCCCCAAAAGGTTGACTTTTACTGTCATGGAGCCAGGAAGGCAATATTCCACCAAAGGTAGAAATGTGTCCTATCACCAGCAGTTCAAATGAGGCTGAGAAAAATAAAGAATATGGACACAACTTATTTAAAAGGTATCAAATAATTTTAATAAACATTCAGTAGCTCAGAATGCAATGCTTTTGGTATAACTTGTCAAAACCATGATGGAGCTAATCAGAAGCTGAATATTGTGGAAGATGTGGCTTATATTTTGTTAGAGGGCTAGAAAAAAGAAACAGCAATGGCATTATCAAGTGAAAATATCTGGCAAGACCTGTGATTTACCTTGTAAATCAAGCTAGTCATTAAGGCTCAAGATATTGTTTTTTATAAATACCAACAGAAGTCATTGATCCTTTTTGCTGAAGTAGGGTTCACGAGGACTTTCATGGCATCAGTGGAACCCTCCAAAAACATTACTGCAAAAAAGAATATGATCTCCAGAAAAAATATACAGGGCATGGAGAACACAGCAAGTGTCACTCAGCTGGCAATGCTCTTCTCCATGAAAAAAAGAACTTTATGCACACACAAGTTGTGTATACAACTTGTAAAACATAATTGTTTCACTCTAAAGCAGAAGATGTTAGAGAGTTACAACCCTGTGTTTACACTGTAGCAGTTCTGCAGCACTGTCTGTAATCCTGACTACACGAAAAATATATTTTTATATAATTTTGCATTTAATTAGCAAGTCTTCACCCATTTATAGCAAATTACTTGCTAAATCTAGACTAGTAAAAAAAACCTCATGTGCTCTTGCTTTACTTCCTGTGCAAGGTTTTTTGACTCAGAACTACTTTTCTCTCTTAAAAATTCACATTCTTAAGACAAAAAAAAAATCCAAACAGAAAGAGAAATGGCTTAGACCTATCTTTCTAACATTTATGATCACCACTGAATATATGCAGAAACCACTAAAGATTAGAAATGCAAGCACGAAGCTAATTTTGAGATATACAACCTTGCTTTAAAACTTCCAGAAAATATAAACCAGAAAGTATCATAAAGAGAGCAAACACAGGAAAGGCTGACAAATCAAAAAAACCTGTCTGCTGGGAGTTTGCTTAATTATGAATTCTTACCTTCTGTGCTTAATCCAGGACTTGAAGTGAATTTTGCTACATCGACGATCTTCACAGCGAACTGCTGCCCCGTCTCCCTGTTGATGCATCGCCGCACGACGCTGAACGGACCCCTGCAACACAGAAACCAGCAGTGAATAACCATCCTCCTCCTCACTGGGCCACAATTGCCTTGCTTCTCAACAAGGTTCTGATTTGTGCATTCAGGTGTAGTATTTACACAGAATATACCTCTCGTCCTTGCTGCCCATTAAATGTAAAATTAATCGTTCTGACTACAGACTGGTGTAAAGACCATCACTGAGTTCTGTATTTTCCTATATTAAAGACATTCTCTTACCCTGCCCCTTTAGAAAGGCTATACTGTTAGAAACCTTATGTAATATGCAACTGACATCATCATTATTAAATTTTAAGTTGACCTTATTTAGATGCAAAATCCAAACAGGGGGGGAAAACAGAGGTGAGAAAGCCATTCCTTCTTTCAGTCCCAATCTGAAAGGATAATGGACAACGACAAGAGTAACAGAACTGTGAGCTGTTTCAGTTTGTCTGTTTTACACAAACTAGGTTTATTTCAAATTTGGCATCACTAGATGCAAACAACCTCCATTACAATACTTTGAAATTCCACAAAGCTCATGATTTTCTCTCATCTATGACACTTAGAGAATCCTGGAAGTTACAGATGAAAAGATTAAAATTAGTTCAGACAAATGTCACTATTGCACTCAAATAAAAAAAAGTAGCTATTTTTCGAAATTGAAGTTACATTTGCCAAAACATCAGTTAGAACAATGGCAACCTTTTAAAAACTACCAGCACAAATATGTATCTTTGGAAGCAATTTACTTTTAGTAGATGATTTAAGTTATTGGTGCCTTAACTTCTAGTATGGAATCTTCTGTCCAATGTTAATAACAACAATTACAATCAGATAAACAGGGTATGTCAAGCTTTCAAACATGAAATATTAGTATGTTATGAAAACAGAATAGGATTTTTTCAAGTGTGCACTAGCTGTAGCAAATCAATCCCTTTTTACTGCTACTTATTTAATGACAGACATGTGAGTTCTAAAGAAATCCATTCTGAAGTCTTCTCAAAAAGATGTGAGGGAAAAATTGAGGATGGAAAGAGCGTTTGTTCAGAAGTTTGTCTATTGAGTGAACATTCACCTGCTGAGTGAAATAAATGCCTTAATATATCTTGAAAGAAAAATTCTTCCATTCAAACAATGAACTGGAAGTTAGCTGACACGTTTCTGAGCAATGAGATTTCAAAGCGACACCATTCTCAAAATAAAAGGTACCCTGAGGAGGCAGAAATGTCCCTCTGAGGGCACTTACAAACCTTAATAACTGGCTTTTGGTATTCCTTTACACACCAGATGATCTGAAGTGTGTAATTCATCACACTACCAAACCTGTACTCACATAGCTAAAATCCAGTTTTTGTACTCTTTCAACATAGAACATACTTGCAAAGATTTCTTGAAATAGGATTATTTCTGACACAGAACATGAATACCAAAAGCAGTCAATGAATCCCAGTCTAAATATTCACAAGTAAGGAAGACATTTATTAGCACAACTGTGCACACGTGATGTACTCAGACAGAACAAGTTACTCAAGAAAATGCATATTTGTTTTCTTTCTTCTTTCCTTGCTCCAAACACACAATGAAATCCCCCATACTGATGGCTATTTTCCCTTCTGAATCCACACCCCACTATTATTCAGTATTTGGTCTTTTACCAAAAATTATCAAAGACATTTTTAAAAATATTATCAATTAAACCTCTCATACATAGAAATACAGTTTCATCATTAAATGAAAAAGGTTCAACTGACTTCATTTGGCATTGGAAGGATACAGCTATTGACTAAGAATCCTCCCTCCATGTTTCAAAAAGTGATCTTCTATGAAAAAGTTCCACTTTATACTGATCAGTGTCACCTTCTTATTCCAAGTTCCTGCTTCCTCTTTTAGCATTCAAAATAAAATTGCTTTAAAACAGTATCAATACATTTAGATTATGCTAATCTAAAAACATTTCAAAACCTAAACCACAGCTTTGGAATAATGCTGGCAACACCTCCTTTCACTCCCCATTGTCATAAATCATTAGAAACTAAACATATTTAATGAGTCTTTTCCTTTTCATTGCCATTGCTTTTTTCCCCCACAAAGCCTTTCTGGAAAGATTAAATAATGCCTTTAACATATTTTGATATAGAAGAGTAGATCACTGGAGTGCAGACACCTCACAAGACCATATCCTTACTTGCAAGCAGATTCCCCAAATTCTGTTAATTCACTCAAACTCTATGAATATCAGTAGTTCTCGTTGTTGCCTGAGCTACTTTTTTATCTCCTGGTTTTGCCAAGCCTGGGCAGGAGATCTTGCCCAGCCATCACAGTATGTGTATGTGCTTTGAGCACGCAAAGAGAGTTGGAGGAATCATAAATCAAAAAGGAGCCTATAAACTGCAGTTCTGAGAGGATCAGATCTATGTGTAACCCACCTTTATCTTGTACCACCATGCCTTGCTTTCTCCTTCCATTATCTATTAACATTTTAAAATACTGACTTGAGCAATTTCCTTCCTGCATATTAAATCTGGGACAAAAAATTTAGAGCATTTTATTCAGTTCTGTAACAGAAAAGGTATAGAGACACCCCTACAGTCTCAAAATTTATGGCCATATTGAAACTACACTACAATTATGACAGAGGCTTCTCTACTTGGATTGAGAAATGTCAAAGACTCTTAACTGAATGAAATGTGCTGTAAAGCACAGAATACAAGAATTTGGGTTGGAACCAAATGACCTTTAAAGTCCCCTCTAAACCAATCCATTTTATGATTCTATTAATTCAGTGACACCCACAATTAACTCATTCTGTTGAAACAATACAGCGATTTCATACAAAAATAAAAATACTTTTAAACACAACCTGAAGAAAGACTCAGCTATTTACAAACCTCAGACTTCCAGCTTTTCCAAAACACTCTCTCTGATACTCAAGCCACACACAGTCTCAAAATATTGTTAAGACACTACACTAGATGAATGCATCCCATGACAATAGCATCACAACAAAAGCTCGTATAATCCAATTTCAGGTAATTTTAAATCGCTCAGGAGACATGCCCTGATCAATTAAGCAGACACCATCACTTCCATGTGCCAAGTAACACAAAGGAACTTTTAAATAAATTATGATTGCAGTTAGTCCTCTCCAGCTGCAATAGCACACAGCAAGTTTACAAATTAAGTTCTAACAGCCCACGGTGATGCTGTATAACCTGAGTCAGAAAACAAGAATCCCTGTTTCCCAACACAAAAGTCTTTCAGCCCACCCTGAGTCTCAGCACTGAAACCACCCAGCGAGGAAAGGAACCACAACAATTCACCTCTCAGCTGAGATGAGGAGCTGCTCAACAGTTGTGCCTGCAGATGGGAAATGTGCATCACATCCTTGCTAAATGACAATTTCTAAAGCTCATTTTGCCAACTCTGCAGCTCAGATTTTACAGATCTAAAGTACAGAGGTGACACAGACTGCGGAAGGAACAACTGTAACCCCAGACACAGAGCACCAAAGATGTCAGAGATAGATAACACTGCTTATTTATTAAGAGTAACTGAGTTAAGTTGTATAAGACTTCGTTTTCTAAGTCATGCAAACTGTAATCATGTCATGTGCTTTACATTTCATTTCTCTCTGTGCTACCTTTAACAGACATAACCTGAGCTTGCAAAATCTTTCCCTGCAGTCAGCTTGCACACCAGACTACAGCAGCTCAAATGAGGATCCTGAAAATATGCAAGCAAGCAGTAAGGACAGATGATTTCTTCACTGATATTTTATCAAGGTTGGCAGCAGCACACTCCAACACCTGGAACACTTGGAGTCCTATCTACAGTGCATGCCAAAATCCAAAATGTATGAACTTCAACTGAAGCTGGGATGCATGATGGGCTCTGCTGTCTTATACAGATGGAAATCCAAGTGTTACATTACTGAGGTTAGTGAGTACATACAGGCCAGAAAATGTGGACTGAAATGCTCACGAGGCTGTCTCATGTCTTTTCATGAGACCAAAATTTCAAATTAGCAAAGCAGGCCTGATGTAACCTTAACCCTACTGAAACTATTTTCTGATGGTAACTTTACTGTCTAGCACAGAGCAGTTCTTTTTCTATCAGCTAGACACAAACCTGAAGAAAATCAATTATTAATTACTCTCTCCTTCAGGAGTACAACACCTGAATAAGAATAAAATCCTAAAACTTTGATAACATCAAAGCCTTTTTTATCATCTCCTTCACTTTAAATTATTTTACTTCATGTGTCATTGGGACTTCAAGGACAATGATCATAAACCAATATATTGCAAACTATCTTTTTATACTACAATTTTGTCATTTTATCTGTCTCCTTTCCTTCAATCCCTGGTGGTCTGCAAGAAGAAGAATGGGTAGTGGTCGGAATATACCACAGCCTGTTGCCTTCTCATGTCCCTCGATGAAATGAGCTGACCTGTGGGAATGGAATTCCTGTAAAGAAACTTCTTGAACCCCTTTGCTTCAGAGCCTCAAAATTTGAGATTTTAGATCATATCAGACCATCACAAACTTGCTCAACATCTCTTCCAAGTGATTTTTGGAGGAACTTAATATAAAACAAGGTGTTTCGACTCCCTAAGTCTTTTTCATTAAGTTAAAAAAAACAAGTAAGAAACACAAGTTGAACATTTTGACAGAAAAATACCCCAAATAATGAGCAATGTCTCCTGTTTTAAAAATCATCTTCCATTTAGAAGTAAAAGGCCTGTGACTCCTTTTCCTTATTTAACAAGATTTAATAGTTAAGAACTTGAAACATGCAACACAGGTCTTAAAGTCACCTTAATTCAACATTTTAGATGAAGTGTTTAGATCAAGATCAGTGTTTTCTAAAAAGGGTTTTGTTAGTTTGTTGCAATAAGATATCATAGCTGTATATACATAAAAAAAGACATTTATATCCAGATATTTTTTCTTTTTTATTTACAGGCTGTACATTTGCTTACCTAAGCAGCAAACACTGCTTTGTACTAACGTGGTTAATACTTTCAAAACAACTGTATTCAAATTGATGACAATTATTGGGAAGAAAACAATTTGCTACTACATTTAAAGAGACAGATCTTTTTCCCTCTTTACTCATCCACAAAATTTATAACATATATTTGTTCTTTAACTTTCCCTTTGCCTTCTCTTGAACTTCTTTCAAAAATTAAGTATTCCCAAAATTAATTAAACCTCCAATTAGTCACTGTATCAGCTCATTTACACAAGGCACTGCAGCTTAAAATAGTGATTGAACCTTTCTGTGAAACAGCACTTCAGATTAGAGGGCATCCACATTTAGGAAGCCATTGCTGGCAATGCTGGGTTGACACTTTTTGTTTTATTCTCAAAGGAAAGTTTAAACTAATGCATTATGATGACTATGGCACAGAAGAACATTTGGGTTGAAGATCTGATACTTTGGAAAATTAGATATCCCAGTACAAGCCATGAAACTGAGTTCCCAGACAGCAATACTTCTATCACATTCTATCTATTTCTACTTTTCAACAGCTCACATCTTTGAAACCAAGTCTATGTTTAAACTCAGTTATAGGGTGAAACCTACAAAGAACAAAGCACAAGACAGCAGTTCACTGGATCTCACCCCAATATGATTACATATTCATAGATCCTTTCTAATATTAATCCAAGAGAAAAAAACCAAAGAATATATAACACCAAATTAACCATTAACCATTGCTTTCCATCCACCACAAAACCAGAGAAGGAGCAGCACTCCAGTGCTTGTGAAAGGGAAATACTTCCCAAGAAAACCTAGGGTATGCTCGGAATTCATGCAGCAAACTGATAAAATATTTACCTTCAATTTTAGAGATTTTCTGAAGTAGTTCAGAAGTGTGTTTCCATGGCTTTGTCAATATAAAATCAAAATACAGGGAGAAAGAGATTTCTTCTGCTGTCCTGTCTTTCATATCTCCAAGCTAAAAGCTAGATAAGCTATCCTTAAATGATCAGTCACCTCTACCAATAAAACGGCAAGTTCGTGGTCTGATTTTTCTTCTTATCAAGAAAAGAAATCACAACCATTTTATCAGTCACTCTATATATCTACTAAATCTCTTAGGCATACATACATTATAAACAGATGCTGGTATGTAAAAATATCTTTAATGCATCTATAGTTTGTAAACAACTCTTCTTTTACACTGACTAGGTGGGATATTGAGGGGATGGAAAAGGAAGAACATTGAGATAAGATGCTCACTAAATTTGCTATTCTATTACCATGAAATAAATATTTCAGCACCAGGCACCTGGAACATTCTTCACACACAATGGATTCAGAAAGTATTTTTATGTTCACATATACTTCATTTTCTGAATTCCACAATTACCCGTTAACATTGACCTCACCCTTGCCAATTCTCCTGTTTTATTCATAGAGTCACAAAAGGGTTTCAGCTGGAGGGTACTTCTGAAGGGATGTGCTTAATAAATTTTATCAGAACATGTACTTGTTGCTATCAAAAATGATACTTCCGTGGTTTGTTTTTGTTTTAGGAAAACAAACTATCTCCCTCTTCAAAAACAAGCATTTGCAAATAATTATTTACCT
Source organism: Hypocryptadius cinnamomeus (assembly GCA_013400635.1). Lineage (NCBI taxonomy): Eukaryota > Metazoa > Chordata > Aves > Passeriformes > Zosteropidae > Hypocryptadius > Hypocryptadius cinnamomeus. Next base: position 26,981 of record VYZP01060320.1, read on the forward strand.
CAAACACACAGACAAGCAAAATCTGTTTTCAATAAATATTCTAGTAAGAGGTTTCATGGTCTTGAAAGAATTGCTCTGAACCCTGCAGCTGTGGCAGGTACAGAAGTAGGAAATGCACTTTGTCAAGGGCTCCTGGACAAAGGTCCAACAGGAGCTGCTGGGTGGCTTCCAGGGGCCACATGGCACACACAGGAGGTCACTGCACAGCATCTCAAGGTCGTGGCTGCCTGGCACTGGAGTGTGGGGACTGCTCCAAACAGAAGCTACAGCTGCTGACACAGAGCAGCCCTTCAAGAGCCCATCCTCAGACCTTCCCTTCCTACTCCTCAACTCATCAAAGGTCATTTCCTAGCAAAGGGTCAAGACCTCAAATTCAAGCAGCTACTAAGTAGAACTTAAGGAGTTCAGGCTCTTGGCTCCACAGATTCCTTTTTTAGCTCATTTCTTCCTGGAGAAGACTATGTTTCTGATGATTCACTGCTAATTTGTTTTTGCTGCAAGATTACACACTGGACACTCTTTTCACTTTCCTAGAACAGCACATAGGTCCAAAACGATGATTCCAGAATTAATCTTCAAAGAAGTGACTGATTGCCATTTCCAGATGGATGAAAGAAGGAACAAAAATGAATTTTAGGCATGTATGTACTAAGCATACACAGGCAAATGATGTGACATTTCCCTGAGGTATAAATATTTACCAGGATCTCAGAAAATGGAACTTTCCAATAACATTTTTGGCTAGTCTTTTTAACTCTTGGTATGAAAGAAGAATCAAAATTGGTTCATTGAGCAGAAATGAAACATTCTGCCTCCCTCAGGAATAAAGAACTCAAGAAACTGATGATGAATATAACTTCCTCTCTGGTTCACCTTGAGGTAGATGAGAATCTATAGCTCACACAAGAAGTGATTCTGGGCCAGTGAAAAAGCACAGATTCTAGTACTTGAACAGGAGAGGGGAGAAATAAGGTGAACTTTGTGCACTGATTAATTTCCACTCTGAGTACTGGAATAAATGCATAGAATCAAAATCCTCAAAATTTTATTTTTACACTCAAACATCCTGTAACACTTCAGAGCAAAACACAAGATGCCAGCAGCTGAATCAAAAGCATCAGCTCAAGAGTGTTCAGAAAAACTCATGCTGTTCTCCCAACAGACTCCTTTAATATGTGACCAAGTGTTTTGCCTGTTTCTCTTCCTTGTGAAGAAAAAGAAGACCAGGAGGAAATGAACGAAAACAGAGAAAAAAATGTAAAACTACTTTAGGTATTAAATCATTCAACAGTGAGGAGAAAAGCAGCAAGAATGAACAAATGTGTCAGAAAAAGCACTTCAATTACAGGAACAAAAGGGAATATATTAAAAATAACAGCTTTGCCTTCAAAAGAAGAGATGTTGTAGAGCACCTTCAGGCTCAGCTCACCAGATGGAGATGATGATCACTGCTTTTCTCTTTTTCCATTCAGAGAACTCCCATTCATGTGCACCACAGCCTTGTTCCATCCCAGGCTGTGGCCTCACCAGCATTTCTTCAGCAGAGCACTGGCCAAACCAGCAGCCCCTCTGGCTACTGCATCATCCCAGAACAGCCTGGGCATGGTTACACTCAACCAAACCAAAGAATAAACTAAAACTACTCAAAATACCCCAGACCAACCAATTCTCCCTTTTTTTACTGTGTTGTTTTTCAGTCAGGGCAGACGCTTGGTTTGGCTTAAAGTATAGCTGTGCAAAGAGCTGTGTCCAGACAGTCAGACCCAGGAAGGAACAGCAGGGACAGGAGGCGCTTCAGCAGCACTGCTGCTGCTAAAACTGAGCCTTGTCTCAGCCCACAATGATCCTGCAAGGGTCCCACAGCCCCCTGTGGTACCTGCACCACTCCTTCACACCTGCACTCGTGCAGTGAAGCAGAGGAATTGATCTGACAGCCTTGGGTAAATCCACACACAGCTGCCTCCACTGTGTTATCTGTGCTGCAACTACAACTGGCTTTGATTGCATGCAGCACACACAGCAAGATGAGTAATAAAAATGGGAATATGTCAGCCACCACTGTTGTCAAACACTCCTTCATGAAATTACACCCTCAGGTGAATGCAGATGCATTAACCACTCCCTACACCATCTCTCCCCCTGCACCCTGGTTATATGTTAGACTTCCCCTTTATTACTTTTAATGTCCACTTTAAATCTATCAGTCCTGCTAAGAAAATTGAGCTTACATACTATTTCCTCTACTCTCTCTCATAGATCAATGCAAGCCTAAAAACCCACTTTTTTTTTAATGACAGGACCTCTCATTTCAGAATCTCTTCCTAGCGCCTGCTCCACTTCTAATTTTTCTCACCAGAAGTAACCAGAATGGTGAGTAGAACTCCAGATGAGGTCTTACAAAGGGTTTGCACAATGCTAACAATATTTTCTTCTCTGCTGGAAATATTGTGCCTGGTACACAGTCCTGTACTTGCCTTGTTGACACACAGATCTTTGAGCCACCTACTATAGCTGTGTTTTCTGCTGAGTTGTTGACACTCAACCAGCCTCAGCCCACCCCACAGGCTGTTACTACTTTTTTCATTCGCAAGTGGTGAGTCCTCTTTTAGAAGTTCATAATTTCCAGTACTAAAGTCCTTTCTGGATGGTGTCCAGGTCCTCCTCTGCATTGTCCTCAAATGTTGCCTTGCAAGAAGGATACTTTAACTGCAACAGTACAGTTCAATTTAGCCCTTTTTTATTTTAAAATAGACTGACAGACATCTAATCCAAAACTGGCCAATAACAAACCTTCATTTTTATACTACTTCTTCTCTGAATGCCCTGTGTTAATTTCTTCTTTAATCCAATACAGACTACTTAGATTTATCATATTGCTATCCTTCTGTTTGTTTTAAAAAATGCCAGCAACTCAAAGTACAAGAGGGAAGTCAGAGAGAAGCACTGGAAGATCTGATTCACAGAAGTGTTTTTCTCATTGCTTGAAATACACCAGCACTAATTCAGCTGCCCCAACACTACTGCCTTAAAAATCAGAAACTTCCTACAGGTTCATTACAAAGGACAAAGGTTCATGTAACTTGCACAGGCCACTACAGAAGTAGAGAAGACACTCCACATTTTAAATAACCTCTTAAATATTGCTATTATGTCTATGGTAACATATGACAGTTGCTCAAAATTAAAAATGTATCACCTTTATATTATATTATATGCAATAAATCAGCACTTCTTTAAGGGCCTCTCTGTCCCCAGTATTTGACTAACAACAAAACTCCTATTTAACTGGCTACCGCTACACAGTAAAGTCTAAAACTTAAAAAACAGCAATGGTCAAACAAAATAATATTTTTGTAACACAAAGAGCTAAACAGAATTTACTCTGATAGTCAGTTCAATCAAAATTTCTTTCTGTGCAGCTCAGTATTAATTCTTATTTAAAAAAAAGACAAAAGCCAACAAAAGCAAACCAATACCAACAACTCAGTTCTGTCTGGCTGTCACTAACAATCCCAGGCTCAAGGATATTTCTATGTACATACCAATTCACAAGACTCTTTGGAAGCAATAAAGAGAAGTAACTGAGGCCAGTAAGAGAAACCAAGTTTCTAAGTGAGGAAGTTCTCCATTACAGTACTGATCAGCAAAGCCAAATTATCTGAAACATCTTGATTGAGACAGACTTTCCTGTACTTCTTACAGGAGTGTGGCTTCTGAACTGCCAAACACATTCACGTGCTAGGAAAACGAAAAGTATCCTGAAAAGAAAGTCTGCCTTGTGTGTTTCAAAACTATTAAATTTTGTAAGTTGTCATCAAAATTGTGTATGAAATGATGGAAAGTATAAATACTTGAGGTTTTCTTTAAAAAATGTTGCAAGACTTCCAGTATTTCAGAAATTGAATTTGCTACTCAAATCATCAGCCTTTAGGGTCATTCATAACATTTTAAATTATGGAAGGATTATGGGATTTATTAAGAACATTCAGGTGAATATTGGGAAAAAACTTTCTGGTTATGATATTTATAGAAGGTTGTTGAATTCTCTTTCCAGGGGAGAAATTAATGAATTCTGACCTCTTAAGGTCTGAAGTTTTCAACAACGTACTGAAATGAAAAACCTGTCACAGATGAGGAAAATATAGTTTCTCTATCTGGATCTGTTGGGTTTCCAAACAGCAGTTTCTTGTATTTTTACATATTTAATGCATATAAACTACTGTTTGAAGTCATGGTATTTTTTCTGGTTTGGGGTAGTTTTTTCCTAACTTTTTTAAAGTACAGATTATAAATTATTTTAAAGAATAGATTATATTTCAAAAGTCTAGGAATCTCTATGAGAAAAATAGTAGTCTATACACCATCTGTATTATTTCAGCCTTTTCCTGCATTGAAATAAGTTAATTTTTAGTAGTTTATTTAGAGTTGGACTCGATGATCCTATGGGTCCCTTCCAAATCAGAATATTCTGTGATTCTAGGAAATATCATCGCTCTTGCTAACTTCAAAAATTAAACTAAAATTATTATATGATTCTACAATTCTTGGGAAAAGCTAATGCAGCTACTAGAAAAAAACTTTGAAACTGAAAAGAACTATTTACCTAACTAAACACCTGGATGGTAACAAATACCCTCCCTAAGTATTTAAACATAAAATACCAGCTTCCCATAAAACAAGCTTTCTTGAAATTTAAATTCACCTCTCCTCCCCATGTGCCAAAGTAAAGTTCAAAGTCTGTCCTTAGCAAAATCTTGCCATCATGAAGACTCAGCCATAGGGAATCTATCATATTAACTGCAGGACAATTATTCCTGTGTGAACTATAACCACCTACATGACAATTATTAGTACACACGCAGCACAATGCATTACATGATCATTTCACAACTCCTTTATTAAAAAACCCACAATGTTTTCTAATGGCCAACATTCAGCAGAACTGTTAACTGAAACTAATTTAGTTTAAGTAAAGCCTTTATTTAAAAGCCACATAAAATATTTCTCTTTTTTTTTTTTTTTCCATTACAAAAAAGGAAAGCTGCCTGGATGAATTTCCCAGTGAGCTCTGAGCACAGCTGTACTGAAGTTTGTGCCAGAACCACTGTGAGGAAAGCACAGGGTGCCAGGAGAGGACAAGGGTTTTACTACTGCTTTTCAAAAAAGACCAAACAACTAATTGCTCCTGGAAATACAAAAAGCAGGAATCAGAGCACTGACTCCAGCAGTACACAACCAAATAATGTGCTCATGCTGAAACACCCCACACTCCTGCAAGTGATTATCTGACCTTTGGGACACTGACAAAAATAGGAAGCTGAATCCATGGCCCAGGTCAGGAACAGCACCTGACTTTTCACCAGGTTCCAGCTGCCCTTTATCTATCTTCAAGGGCTGAACAGTGAAATGAGGCAGCCAAGAAATACCTTGGGTCCATGAGCAGATCTCCGTTTATTTCCTTATGTTCTGTCCTAGGGTGAGGTTATGATGCTTGT
>VYZP01060334.1:277-14882 GCA_013400635.1 Hypocryptadius cinnamomeus
TGTACTATGATCATAATAATATTTTTTTCCAAAGTGTGTATTTCTGTCTAATTGTAAGACAGGCCCAAATGCATCCCTAAGGAGGGTCCATCTTGAGTCCTCTGCATTTTTGCTGTCTCTGCTATGAAGAACAAGCTCTCCTGAAATAGCTCTGTTCTGGACATTCACACACCAGGGACCAGGCCCAGACCAAGGAAAATAATGTAGCTGCCTACTTTACCTTTCAGTTTCTTTGCTAGGATTTAGCAGCCTAAATGCATTTTTGGGATTATTCCATTGAAGTAAGGATGGAGTAAAGTCCCATAACAGTGAAGAAGGGCAAATAAAGTAGTTCAGGTAATTACAGCCCAGTCAGCCAAACATCAATATTTGAAGAGAGACAGTGACAAATTAGTAAGTATGCAACAAATCAAGCTGTCTTTAACCACCTTGAAGAAAGCAAGATGATAACAAAGAGTTGACGTATTTGTCAGGAGCAATTCATGGCAAATCAATATAATTGCTTTCAAAACAGCTGATCTAGCATACAAGGGGGCAGGTCCCTGTAATGAGCAAACAAGAGAAATACAGTCTAGGTGAAGGTGCACTAATTTCAGGTCAGAAGAAGTTGAATGAAATGACTCAGATTATTATTGGAAAAATGGGAATACATTTCAAAAAGGCACGGATTTCTTGTTACATCCAGTATTTTAATTAATTATGGTATTTTGTATTTCTTTAAAATTTGCAGCTGACACAAATTTGACAGGTATTGTTCAGCTCCTGACTCATTTCTACCCAGTGCAAATCTATTCATCTCAATCCAGCTGGTGTTGTCTAGCAAATCTTCTGGATAGTCGGGAATATAGTGTTCACTGTAATTAAGCATTGAATAATGATCATAAGAAGAGACAAAGTTAATCAACAGGAACTCTTCATTACTCAGCTAAAAACCAATATGCTGTTATGAAATATTTATCACAAAGACCTTCCTCTCTGGTACTCCCTCACAAAGTTTTCAGGTTAGAAAATGAGCAAAGAATAACTCATGATTTGTCTCATTCTAAACAGAAGCCTGGCTTTTACTGATCAGAGCAATCCTCTCAAAACCCCATTATTTAAAATCACAACTAATACTAGAAATTTAAAAATTCCCTTCCACAGTCCATTAAATTGACTGATTCTCATGTCTATTACACACCTATATCCAAGGACAAAATTTGACACTACTCTGTAAATTATCTAGCATTGCAAAATGCTGCAAAGAAACAAAAGCACTAAATTGAGACTAATGTTTCAAGTAGGATGCAAAGCACCCGCTAAAACCAGCTGCAGATTTATCTCTTCATACTGTGTATCAGAAAACATAGAGGTTTTTTATGTCATTACTTTATTTTGAACATTGCAATCCAGCTCAGACATTGCCATGCACAGTTTATTACAAGGTCTCAAACATGCCCTGCTTGAATGGAAGCAGACAGATTTTTTCCACCATCAGTAGTTAAAAAAAAAATCTTTTGAACTATAATGTGTGAATTGAGTGCATTATATACTGGTGGTTTAGCATAGTTTGTTTTTTAAAGACTTTGCTACTAAAATGTTATAGAAAGTTTAATTGTAAATGCACAGACAAGAAGCAGCACAGTAAGCCTGTGGCATTCTTCTGCATTTCAAGTTTTTGTAAATGATCTGATCAAGTAATCTTGGAAATTAATGAGCATGGATATAACTTTAAGATTTACCCTGCCTCATTAATGTGTCCCGAAGTTACCCTCTGTCTTTTCAAGAACTCCCCCATTTCAGCTGATGCTGTACTCTTGCCTGAGCTTCCACAGAAGCGCTGAATGCTGCAAACGAGCTTTTCAATCATGGCAAGACAGTCCCTGAAAACTGATGTGGTTTAAAACACTTGAGGAATCTTTGCATTAGTAGGGTTATAATGAAGCCCAGGGGTTTAACACTGGACTTGCAGACGTGACATCCAAGCTAAGGAGCTGGCACAACACTGTTCTACCCCTGAGCAGTAATGGCAAAACACCCTGGTTACATGCAGTACCCTCTACGCTGCTGCAGGATTAGATTTAAAAATTAGATTTAAAAAAATCCCACAAATTATATGCCAAAATTATAAATTGTTTCATAGGATAAAGAAACAAAGATATTCATTATCAGGATGAAGAATGTACCTTCTTGTGCTAGAAGTTGTACTTTGAAGCAGCAGCACCACACTGCCCTGCTAAAAATGGCCATTACTTGAGTGCTAACCTGACACCATGCTGCCATGCTGCTTTTCAGTATGACCTTTTCATAAACATCCCAGTGTGAACTCTTCAAAGACCTTGTAACTTCTTAAATTAGGGTGAAAATTAGGGCATTTGTATTTAGCTTGCTAATATAATATCCTAATGGCATCTTTGATGATATGTATCCATACTTTAGAACTGGGAAATTGTTCTGCAATGCTAACAGGTTCATATCAAGTTTTACTACTGTTTTATTATACTACTACTATTTTCTTTTATTTTAAATTAACATTTCTTCCTGTCTCTACAACATCACCTCTAGGTGCTGAGTGCCTCCTCACTTGCCACCTCACTGTCCCAAAACCACTTCAAATTAAAACCAGAGTTGTCATTCATCATGTGGGAAAATATTAAGTAAAGTATTTGCACTTTACAAAAGTAAAGTATTTGTATCAGTAAAACAGATGGTAATGTAAACCAAGATGCAAATTAAGCCTACAGAATATAGTCACAGAGTTAATACAATCAACCCTGCAGTGAAGAAGGAGGTGAGTATTTACACAGCTCTTTACTGGAAGCAGATAAAAAGGTAAATGAAAGCCACAACATTTAACCTTCCTGAAGCTGTTCAGCATTTGCCCTAATGCTCCTGCTTAGCAAATGTCACCATCAAAGCAGATATTAGGAATGGTACTTGAAGTGCTGAACGTGGGATTTCCAGCTGCCATGAGCATCCAGACAGGTTCAGAGGATGAGCCATTAAATCAGAAAGTTCTGCGAAGGGACAAATGGGTTTTGATTTGATTTCAGCACCACCACAGAGTTTCAGGTCGATTATTTTTTGGCAACATGCAGTAACGTCTTCATCAGTTACACTAAATTACATTAATGTGCTGCAATACTTAAAATGAAAAGAGCAGTAATACAAACCACAGTAATATACATATTTGACTATCATTTTTACTACAGATTATATTCAGCCACTGTTGCCAGCAATTATTACAATTTTAAGAACTAGATCAGCACTAGGTATTCATACCAGCTCTAGGTATGAATAGAATATTCAGACTTTTCAGAATATTTAGACTTTTCCAGCATTATGCCTTTCAATACTGGATCTACTAATACCTCACTCTCCATTCTTTTACCTGGCACCTAGGAAGAACCTTTTAAGTCTTCACTCAGTAACACAAATGAGGCAGCAGGAATTAAAATCCTTTTACAAGGGTTCAGTTAGGAAGCATATAGATGAGAGACTCATTGACAGCCAGAAAATTTCACTGAGCTCATGACCCACTTCCTATCATCATTGTCATTAAGAAGTCTCAGAGACAAATGCAACCAGACTGTGGGTCGAGTGACTTGTCCTAACATAACTCTTCACCAGCTGTCATCTTTCCATCAGACCCTGAGACCTCCAAACCTCAGTAGGAAAGAACACCACCCCTGATCAGCATACTGCTGTTGCCTCAGATAGCTTCTGATAGATGTCAGCCTTTCCACAGGCTGGGAGCACAAGTGCATTCCCATGGATGTAACTGGATGCTCCTTGTACACCCTATTTTGTGATTAGCCAGGTGCTGGGAGCATTTTGAACACAACAGACATATGAGGGCATCCTCCATCAGTTGAAGTTTTATGACAGGCACAGAAGAGACTGTCCTCAAATGCCTCCATATGCTAACATGGATGCACCCTCATCTAACAGCTGGCCTACCAGCTTTAAAGAAAATGTACACTAATGGTATTATTGCTTCTGAGAACATCTTTGTTTCTGACACTTTGTTTCAACTATGAGGGAAATTGTAAGATTAAGGATTACTTTGCATAACCATAAACCCTTTTGATGATGTTTCTGTGGTCTGATGCTTATTTAGGAGCAATCAAAGCACTCTGGCAGCAGAAACAGCTGTTTATATTGACCATGAAAATTGCTGATCAAACTAAGCTTGGACACATGAAAAACAAAGAATCACTTACCTGTGGAGTCTTGACTCAAAGTTTCTTGACTACTACTGTTGTAAGAAGGCACTGGAGTGATTGAAAGTGATGCTGGACAGGACAATGGACATGAGAAGTCATTCTGTGCAGCAAAACACTGACACCCAGGAACACAGGCATCTTCAGGGACAGTGAGACCAAGGGGAGGGTTCCCATACACACAGAAATTTTTCCAGCGAAGCAGTCCTATTGCAAGAGGGCCAACAGCTTCAGAACCTGACAACAAACACCTGGAGTTAAAACCTGTGTCCTTGTATTGTACAGCTCGTAATTTTGGACAAGGAAGCTATAGCGAGGTAATACTAATTCCTGTTTTGACCATTAAGTTTGTCTGTCCCCTGGAAAAGAATGCCATATTTTGTTCTGGTCCACTATCAGTAATGTTCTTAAATGCTGGTGTAATGCTGAAAGAATACTTTCACTATATGGCATCCTTGTACTGAACAAGATACATTTAAGAAATAAACCTTCTAATTTCTATGTGAATTCACAGATTGTGGTGGTCTTGCTCATACCTGAATTTCTGCAGGAACTCACTCAGACATTACAATCTGAAGGTTTCTCAAGTAAAAGTGGAAATCACGCTGAATTTTTAATTTTTTTCCTTTTTTTAAACACAAACTTGCTGTGATTTTTTTTTTTTTTGGACTCCTGTAAGGTTCAGACCTCAGTGGAAATCAGGAAGTGGAAAGCAGCCATCCCACTGTCACATGCACTTCTCTGTTCTTATGCTACAGTCCCCAGGAATTCTCTTATCCACCAATCAGTGGTTTAGGATTTCTGTCTATTTCAGATTTCCTTTTTGCACTTTCTGAAGATTCATATGCCATCTTACTAAAAGTTCAACTGGATATGACATTGTGACACAAAACCATAGGGCTTATTATGACACTGTACCACAAGACTGTGGAGGAGAGATACCCTGAAGAGATTACTCTGCTGCACATGATATTACCTCTGCTGCTTCACCAGCATCCCTTCCCAAAATACAGAAAAAGAAAAAAAATTACCTATAACTGCAAAAAAAGGGGACTTCCTATATGTCTCTCCTACAAGTAGTTTCTTACTTTTTAACTCTCATGTTTGTGATATTTGCAAGACTAGGAGCATCTGAATACAAAATGTCCCATCCACAAAACTGGACTCTCAACTGTACAAATCAAACCTGTGATGGCCACACAAGCACCCTCAGGCCATTATGGCAACACTCACAATAGTACTACAAGTCTGATGTAGTCTTGGCTGCTGCATCAAGCCAGGGCTGAAATACAACACAGAAAGTCATGATCATGAAATGAATTCCTGAATTCACCTGCAGAAAACCAAGTAAGTAACAGCAGAGCAGGCCTGAATGGAACTGGTGACTCAGAAGTGGCCCATAAGTTCTGCAAGAGCAATATGAGAGTATCTAATGCAAGTCATTCCAGTTGCTCTAACCACATTTCTGTCACTTACTGTAACTAAACAGCAAACTAAGCACCTGATGAGCAGCAGTTGTCTAATGGTAGATCCCTTAAAATGAAACAAAAGAACACAGATTTTCCATCAGTTGTGTCATAAGAGTAGCCTCTAGGAGTTAGGAAATAATCCCCTTTAAATAAGTGTGTGTGCCCTCAGAGCTATTTGAGTTTCCCACTAGACAGACAGACCCATACATCAAGGACCTTCAAGTGTGTCCATTCTGGAGAAAGAGCTCAGTGTCACTGCAAAAAGTTCAGTGAACTGTAGTAAAATAATGTTCAAAACTAGACAGTGCTGCAGTTGACATCACATTTAACAGAAAAGCTCCTTCATCCTCCCTACTTTCATCTTTTTTTTTAATACAAAATTTTGGCTCATGGTTTTTTTTAAACATAATTTGATGCATTTTCTAGGGAGTTAGCTGCCAATATATTGTTCTATTTTTCTTGCAAACATTCAGCACATTTGAGACCAGCAATTTTACTGAACATGGAGCTTTGCCTGGCTAACTTAAAAGGACACAGGTTTTATTCAGCTTTCCTAGTTGTAATTTGGGTTTATTCTAATACAGATACCCACGGACTAAAGACTGTGATCATTCCATAGTGCTTGACTGCTTTACCATGAAGTTTCAGGAAAACGGGAATGTTAAAATATATCTGTGTACACAGGATATGAAATGTATGGCTGTTTTTAACTGTCGATGTGTTAATGAAAATATCCATAAAGATTTATGTTCAGATTTTTTAAACACCCTTGAAGTCACTCCTTTGTCCAGTATAATTTCCTGTAAACATTGATTTTCACTTTCATCAATAGTCATTCCACAAACTCATTTGCAAGTACATAGAATTGATCATTTCTGAGGAAAATAAAACAAAACACAAACAACAACACAGATACATCACATCAAAGAGACTTTTAGTTGTCTTATTTATCCATTCACCACTGCAAGGCCATTTTGTCTATACTAAAATCATCAGCCTAATTTTCATTTTTATCTGTAAGAGAGCATATGCTGCAGCTGCAAGCATATTACACTCAGAATCTGATGCTGAAAAACTAAGCTAGACTATAAAAAGTTCATAAATAGAACAACTTAGCACTCTTGAGTGAATACAAGCTATCCAAGTTTTTGATTTTGTTTAATCTCATTAGTCTCATCGGTTAGGAACAGTTTTCACCATAACCACTTCTAGTAGCCACATTAAAATAAATGTCTAATTAAAGCAACACGTATAGAACACATGTATGTTTATATATCAATGATATAGATGTGTACCCAGTTATGAAAATATATATAAACACAGACATACCCATGAAAGCATGAAAGTGTATGTATGAGAAGTGAATGCAGTAGTTTTAAATTTTTGAATTGCAAAGCCATAACTCTTTCGTTTGCAGAAAATTCTAGTTTCAATTGGGTTTTTTTTTTGGAAGGGAGGAAAAAACTCCCTGAAAATTTTCAACTCAGAACAAAAAACACCACTTGAAAAAGCTAAGTCATAGTTAAAAGACATGTCTTTCAAGGTAAGTGCAACACCAGGGATAACTGCAAAATGCAAGGAATGTTGGCTAACCCTGCAGCAGTACAATAATATGTTTAACTGCATGATCCATGCACAGGCTGTTTCTGCCTGTTTTTTCAACTGACAGCAAAGCAACAGCTGAACCAGAAGGATCAAAAAAAGAGGCTTTTGCAGTGGTTACATATCTTTTAAGTTGCACCAAAAATTTAAATCTTACAACAGCAAAGTAAAGCAGTATATAGCTCTCAACAGAACTTCACAACATCAAGGCAGAGAAAGGGTCATCTGAGATGTGCTGCAGGAGACTCTTTAGCAGCCTAATAGAATCGAGGTTGAAAACAAGAGGACAACTATGAATCCACAGACAATGTTCCAGCCACAAGCTTAATGCCATTCCCAGGTGTTTGCATATGCTTTGCAGAGAAACAAACACATGCACCCTCTACTAGCAATATAGAAATTAAATTGTATACCTTGGAATTATTTTTCCAAGTGGACTGAAAGGGGCTTGATAGCCTCTCAGAGCATTGCAGAGGCAATGTCCTGAAGAGTAAACCTTAAAGCTTGAACATGGATACAAACCTGGCTACCCTAGTCCCCCAGGTTTTCCTGTCAGGCATCCACTTTTCATGCACTTGTTCCACTGTTAGACAGGTTTCCCTTTCTCTCTGCAGTTTTCTCTGAAGTGGTGGATTTGCATCTCTGAGTTTTCTCTCTGCTGGATTGCCCCCAGCCTTGTTCTCTCACAGACAACACCACACTCAAAAATTCTCCCTGAAAACCTAAACTTTTGTATATCCTCCTGAAGCAGTAATACTCAAAAACAATCCCCTAATGCTCCTCTTACCTCATAAATGCAGTACTTCTATACAGCAAGCACATAACTCAGTAAACTCCTGCTTCTGCCTTATAACAAGGCAAAATTAAGAGAGATGGAAAAATAACATACCTTGCACAGTCCATGCATTTGCCTTACCTGGGCTCCAGGCTGAGTTTGCTGCAGAGCACCAGCAGACTGTCTGTCGTGGCCTGTGCACCTCCAGACCTCCCCTGTTTCCTGGGGTCCTGGAATCCCCCATCCTGCCAGGATGCTTCTTTCTGCTGCTGCCCAGCCAGTGCCTCTCACCTGTGCTCCTGCTGCCTCCTGAAGCCTGTATGGCACATGCTGGTCACATGTTAGAAGTGCAGGCTTGGGTTGGGTTTTTTTTTTTCTTTTCTTTTCCCCTCCCTCCTCTCCTCTCTTCTCCCACTTCTCCAGCTAATCCTGATTTTCACAATCAGACACACCTTTCCTCTCCTGCAGCTGAAGTGGAGCAGGAGCTGCTGTTCTTTGACATAGCTGCTGCTCCAGTCAGGCTGCTCCATAGGGAAACAGTCTCCCTCAGGGAGGTGGGAACAGAAAAAGGCACAAACACATTTGCAAAAGCACACATATATTTATTCACTTAATTCCTTTTTGCTGCTAAACCCTCCCTCAGCTGTGGTGGTAAAACCAGACACAGTCCTTGCATAGAGAAATTAAGCTGCTGCGGGGTGGGCCAAATACACCTGCACAAAAGATTGGACATTAAAAGGAAGTGCTTATATGGGGAGAAATATACACACTAAAACAAAACAAATCCAAGTCCAAGAGACTTCAGTGGCAAGTTTTACTGCTACATTTCCACCTGAGATCCTCTCCCACCTCACCTGGTCCTGTTCAGAGCAGGAGGCAGAAAGCTCAACAGATGGGCCTGAGGTTTACTGCAGGTCAGCAGCCAGCCAGCTCCTCTCCTTCACCAATGCCATGGGAGGCAGACTGTGGCCACCTGAGTCACACCCCCCTGATACTTTCCTCCAAAAGCTTAAGCTGTGGGTGGCCAGCATGCAACTTGCTGGAAACTCCTAAAGCTCCACTTAACCCCTGTAATAGTAACCTGAAATGCCTCAACATGCTAAGGAGGCAAAGCAGGACACCCCTTTTCTCCCAGGGTAAAACTCCCCCAGTTGTATCAACTGCTCTTTTTAGCCCAGGAATCTGATTAAAAGCTCTGCAGTGCAGGGAAGGAGGGCAAAAGAGAGACAGGACCAAGCCTGGCATCAGAGCTTACCTTACCACCTGCTCGGCTTGCTTATCTGGCCTGAAATACCTGCTCTGGAAAAGGTTCCCCAAATTTTCTGACCCTTCAAAGAGGTTAAAGGGTTGAGACATCTCATTCCAAAATTTTGCTTCCTTTTTTTGAAATAATCTGTTCTGAATAAACCATTTTATTCATTTCTTTCCACTTAAAATACACATATTGGGAATAGATGACATATAGCTAACATGGCAAAAAAATTCACAGTAACAGACTAAGAGTACCAGTTCTCAAATAACCCCACCTCCCCAAACTATTAAGTCTATATCAGCATTTTCTAGTTTTGCATACTTCTTGTATGTTTATAGGTATATTTAGCCAAATGGGACAACAATAATTACTTTCAAGAAATTCTGTTCCAGCTAAGCATATTTGACATTCACACACAGCATAAAACTGAAAGTGCATACGTGGGATTTTTTCAAAGTTTAGGTTAAGCAGAAAAACAGCTTTCAGCTTTTTATTATCTACATGTGCCCCAATTCAAACTTTTCAGCTTAACCTCTCCTTCTCCAGGTTTCAAATACTGGTGTTAGCTGGTAGACTGGCTAACACGTAACCAGATACAAAGAGCATGTTATATTAACAGGGATTTGACATCACTTACTTATTTTACATCTTAGCAATCACTCTATCCTTTCCCTTTTGTAGAAAGGGAATTATCCTTTAGCTGCCCCTCCTTGGAGGAGATATGCTGCCAAGGGTGAGCCAGATCTTCCATGGCTGTTATTAATTCATGTCTGGATTTGACAAGAACTGGTATTTATATGGACTTTTAGTAGAAAATAAAAACACATATACATGAAAGCAGTATGTGCAATGTGTACTCACATTGCATCTGCTGACATGTGAGTAATTTCCTTTGGTTCATGTTGAGACTATAGATACACATCCAAGGACAGAGGTTTGCACTCAGTCACAGAAAAGGTGCAGAGCAGACCGTGTCGTACAGCAGAAGGGCATATTCTCACTGCTTAGCTTCACTTAGCTGCTTTAGGAGGTGGGCCTCCATAAGTTTCTCCCATAAACGAAGAGAGAAGGATAAACTGAAGTAATCTGTAGTAAGATCAAAAGTCTAGTCTGGGAATAATTCTTGATACGAGCTTTATTCTAATTTACCATTAAGTAACGATACAGCCCAAGGAAACGAGCTACCTAATTTAGCTGGCTAAATTGGTTTCCTGAAATAGGAAGTGTAAACCATGACCCACTGTATCCATTTTGTCATCCAGTCTCCTTCCATTTTTTTCTGGATTCAATAAGCACTTAAGAGGCAATTCCACAAGTGTGTTGTCTGCTTCTGTAGGAAAGAGCAGTACCAGCTTCCACGATCACAGCTTCTCTTCCTCTACACAGGGGATGCATCAAGATCAGGACAGATTGCACGTAGGCAGGTGATGGAGATCACACTGGCTCCCTACAGGTCAAGGCAAAAATAATAAATTATTAAGGACAAGGTGTTGCTTCCACCTGTCTCACTGCAGAGCAGTAGGTAGAACACCTGGCAGAGCCAGAACACACAAAGAGCTAAAAGCCACAAGGGGTTTCCTTGTATTCTTACCTAAAGATTTTGAGACTGCTTCCTGTGGAAGAAGAGAGTATAAATAGCAATTTTGGAAATATCTGAAACAAAACAAGAAAGACTTCTGCTCTGCTTACACACAGAAGGATCTATGTCACTAAAAAAAGCCTTGATCTTCAGCTACTCACCCCAGACTGCTTATCTGTCAGATAACTTCAATTTGATTGAGAGCCTTTGCTGTGACTTTTCATGTTAGTGCAATAATATACACTGCTATGGATGTCCACTTCATCAGTGGTGTGGTTGACAGGATGGATTTTTTTTTGGTTGTCTGTTTAGTTGCACAAGATGAGGTAGGAGCGCTGCAAATCACTCCTTTAGACATACCGTAGTAGAGGGGCTGGGGAGAGTTAGAGCATACTGCATGGGAAACAGATTTAATTCACAACAATAATTTATATTTATACTAGGGACTGCAACATCATTAAAAATCTCCACTGCAGGAAAAGCCCAGGACAACTGTAGCCATGATATTGTATGAAAAATCCTATTCCCAGGATTTTTCCCCTGAGAAGCTGAGGAGCCTCAGCAGAGAAATGTCAACAATAATTATCTGCTACTGTGGAATGCAACTGTGCCTTGAACAGGTGCTTGTTCAATTGGTCCATGTGGATTGTTTCTACTTGATGACCAATCATGGTCCAGCTGTGTGGACTCTGTGAGAGTCACAGGATTTTGTTATTCACTCCATTCTTGTTCTTGCTAGCCTTCTGATGGATCTTTTCTCTCTATTCTTTTTAGTATAGCTTTAGTATACTATTTTAATATAATATATATCATAATATAATAAACCAGCCTTCTGAAAGATGGAGTTGGGATTCACGTCTCTCCCATGTCCTCGTCCCTCAAGTCCTCCTCGGGTTCACTACAACAGACAACAATGACTATAAACATCTTTCCTGAAAAAGCTTGATGCAAGGCACTGAATGCCAAACTCTAGCAGAAAGCATTCAGAATGTGGAACCTAGATGACTCAAGATGAGGAGTTATTAGTTGTACCAGTAGTGCACTATAAAATTTAAGTAATTATTAATTTAATTTTTAAAAAATACATACTAGTGACATATATTGGCATTATAATGAAAGACAAGTAGCTCAAGAAGAGAGTGACTTGCTGCATTCTACAACCTACACAGGAAGAAGTCTTTAAGCTTATCAGCTTCTCTTCCCATCAATAACTGTGATATTCTAGCTGAATAAAAGTTAAATAAATCCTAAAAGCTTTAATTTTTACTATGGAAGTGGAGAATGAAAGATCAGACTTCACAGCAGCATGATGTTTACCCAGTCCTCTCTATTTAACCAAGTTTTCATATCTCATAAGGAGAATTCTGTTCAGAAAACAGCTTTGTTGCAATGCTGACAAATGGATAACACAGAGTTTGCTATAGACCTTGACAAAAAATAATTGAGAACATCAATCATAATCTATTTGGAAAACCTCACTGTGTATTAGATGCAAGTTATTAATGTCTCTTCCTAACTCAAACATTCAGTCAACAGGGGTGAAGACTGAGGTGCAGAGTGCCAGCTGCCTGAAATATGTAACTTAACATCACCATTCACCAAACAGGTCCTGTCCCAAGAGCCTTGGCACCCTAGGTCTCACCTTTGCCTGAAATTGTGCATGCTCAGAGACACAGAGGGGCTTTGAATTCCACAGCAGGGTTTCCTTGTACAAGATACAAGAGACAGAAGTACAAGTTAAGCCTTTAAAGAGAGACCTCTGCTCTGCAAGCAAAGCAGACTGAGTAAAGCCTCCCCCTTGTGCAGAGTAGAACAAATCCTCTCCTCAGCTCTGTAACTTTTATCAATTTCCTGTCTTGCACAGACTCCACACAGACCTCTACAAGCTCCAGAGTCTCTGTTGCCTCCAAAGGCCCAGAAGGCTGAGGTGTGTCTGCCCCACCTTTGCAGATGCTGAGGTTGGAATGTAGGGTAACCTTGCTCCTCTGCAAGAGGAATGTACTCTGAATGCAGTGGGCTCCAGCAGGTGCCACCCAGGTTTGTCAGAATAAAATGAACGATTCGATAGGTAGCAAATGGAGCTTAGTTTTCATTGTCACTGGGTAATGTAGTCTTACTGAAAACTTCATAGAAATTTGAATGATTATTCTCCTTTTCTGAACTCACTCCTGACTTCAGCACACAAGCATACAAAGACTCTTAATGTTGTTACTTCTGTTTAAAACCACATATTTCTGTCTTATTTCATTGTTTAGCTCTTAATAACTGAGTCATAAGCAGTTTTCATTGTTAAAAAAAATCAAAAGATGGTTTTCTAGTTCTTGGAATAGGATTATGAGCAAAAGAACAGGTACAAAAATAGCTGCTTTCAATTTAACAAACTCCCATTTGTTATCACTGAATTTCACTTGTTGAATTGAATGGCAAGCATAGGTTTTTACTGCATTTTATGAGGTTGCTCACAAAGATACATTTTTGCAAATTCTTGGGCTTAAGCTTAGTTTAAGGATCCCATTGGCCTGAGAACAGCTTGAGAATTCCTGCTGTATAGGAATAAAGTATGCAGACAGAGAGTCTGAGCCTTGTCTCCTTCCAAAGAACCTCTCAAAACACCACTACATATCCAGCTCCTCTTCAAACACTGAACTAACTTTGCTTTGAGAGACATCATTACATCTCATGTTTGTCTTACACCTCATGAACAGCAGAAATCTGTGAAGACTCAGGCAATGTAGCAGCACATGCCCTTGAATTTTTATTAGTATATACAGAATCAGATTTTATAGAGAGCAGTACTTGTTCAGCTAAAACCAAATGCTTTATTGTTACAATACTACTTCACTGTTTTTAAAGACACTGCAGTATTTTCCAAAACACACATTTCTAATTTGGTTTTAAAAAACTCCTTTGTGTTTATCTGTGTGTCAAGGGAAAGGCAAACTAAGCCAAGCACTATCATAATTCATTTTCTACTAGAACATTTGGTGATGAGAATTTCCCAAGAAGTGCATTTGCCGAGAAGTAAAAAGCTGAGGTGAGAACAAGAGTGAGCTCACCTGCAAACCTTGCTTCAGAGAGATCTTACTGAAGCATCCAGCACTCCAAAGGCAACATCCCTGTCATCCAACCCACTGGCAGCCACCTAGTCACCAGGTTGTTCGTGGTCAAAATTTCTTTATTTTTTGGAGATAGATACAGCTTTTTAATCTTCCAAGTGTGACAGTGCTCCCTGCCCCATTATGTGGTTGAGGTGGTTGTAGGTTGTGACAGGAGATCTGGGGGTGAAGAGGGAGAAGGAAAAGCCTGAACAATGCTGTTGTAGAAACTTCAGCAAAGGTTTTGAGACCATAGGTATGACTTCATGACTGCTTAAGAGAATTTCCTTATTGAGGAGACCTAAATTAAGCTTATGTGCTTTTTTTAAAGCTTTATAAAACTCTCTCAACCCAATTCTTGGAAAATCAATCACACAATGCCTTTTTGTGAAGTCTCAGCAAGAGCGATACTCTCTCACAAATGACAGCTCTCCAGGCACCCATTTCCATTACCATGTTCACAAGAAGTTTGTTGACCAAGTTGGTAGTGACTGGCTAAAAAGATAAATAATAAAAAATGGTAAATAGTGAAGCATCAGCTGAATGTTGTACGTAGTTAGTCTTTCTTTGTTGTTTTCTTCCCTTCACCTTTGGCATTATACTGTTAAGTTATAGCCCAAACCCAGCTGAA